>RJWH01005932.1:6165-64938 GCA_004363575.1 Solenodon paradoxus
CAGAAACTGAATACTAAATCCACAGCATCACATACTGGTGGGAAGTGGGGGGGAGCACTTTACTATAAAACTGCTGACTTAGAAATAAGGTAGGTCAGTCTGACAAAACAAACCCAGAGCCCAAATTGTTGATAAACACACCCATGTAGAGAAGGCAGGACGTGTCTTGAACCAACATGAAAAAAAGAATGAAAAGTCTCCAGAAAGTAAACTTAAAAGCAAGGAAGAGGGGGATGTAACAGTCTTCCAAATAGCTATAAAAAAGCTCAATGAGACACAAGAAAACTCAGAAATATAATTCAATGAACTTGAAAATAAAGCTAATAAATATCTTTACAAACAAATAGCCTTGAAGCTATAAATTAATAAAAATGCATAGACATTCAGGATGTGGACAACTCTGAAAAAGAATCAACAGTGCTAAAGAAAGCTTTGGAAATAGACTGGAAGGACCTTCTAGAATCGACAGAGACAGAAATACTGAGAGAGAAGAATATAGTCATTTAAGCTTCTATCAAGACATAAGCAATTTCTCAAGCAATTTAAACTGACACCTAAATGAATTTGAAAAAGAAGCGGAAGCCAAAATAATGGAAAATAATCAGAGAAGAAAACTGGGTTTGGGTCTCTCAAAGGATCCACGATAAAGTTAGGCGATTGAGCAAGCAGAGATTTAATTAGAGGATAAAGGAATGGAGCTGACCAAGTGAGGTGCAGAACTAGTCCACTCTGCAGGCAGCTGGGTTTTTAAGGAAAAAAACCCACAAGGGGATGGAGAGAGAATCTGCAGACTACGTTTCAGTTCCTTATTGGGCAAGGTGTCATTGTCTATTGAAATTATTGGTGGTCTTCTTCGATCTGTGACATTCCTTTGTTTCTTAGTGGAGGGTCTGTCCTGGTCACATATTTTACATGAGACACATTTCACATGTCAGAGTCGTCCATCGGCTTTTCTTATCCATCTGGATGATCTCATGCATTCCACGACTGGTGGTGGCGCCAGAGACAATTCACTGTCCTGTATCTGAACTTTAAACCCTAGTCTAAGGCTTGCTCTTGTGGGGTTTCTGACAAAAATAAAGCAATCAAATAAAAATAAATGAAATAGAAATCAAAAAGAAAAAGATCAACCAGATCTGGAGAAAGTGGCACCTGCTTTGCTTCTAAGGGTTAGGTTGAACTGTGCTCCCTGACGTGGGTGGGGAGCCCCAGGGGAGCAAGGAGTCTGCACTGAAGAGCTGCATCTGAGTGACTGACAGTGCATGGAAAGGGAGACAAGCAGCTGTCAGTAAAGTGACAGTGGCTGTGGCGGAGGAGGCAGCAGGTGAGACAGATGACAGGGCAGCAGACCCAGCCTGGAGTCCAGGGAGGGAATAGGGAAGACTCTGGGTGGCACACACATTTGGTTTTAGTCAATTTCAAAGGGGAGGGTTGAGATCCCAGCCCTAGGCTCCTGCATTTCTCATCCTCCACCCTTTGGAATCCCTCTAGCAGGGAAGCACTCCACCACAGCAAACACACAGCCAGACACATCCCTGGGAATCCTGGAGAGAAGGTAGGACTCCAGCGCCACCCAGGGGAACCAACGGTGCCTCCCTGGAAGCCCACAAATCTCTTCCCCACCCTCAAAGCCTTTCTCAGGTTCACAGCCCTCCTTCATCTCCCTACTCAGTAAGGGAGTCTCACTCCCCAGTGAGCAAATATTGTAACATAAAGCAAGGCGCCACCTGCTGGCGAAACAAGAACAAGCCGCTCGGTTGCAAGGCCCCAAGGGCAGGGTAACTGAGACCCCAAAGTGTAATGACATCGTGGACAGACGTGGCTCTTACAAGGAAACCAAATTTGAAGACATGGAGGATTCTATCTTCTTAGCAGACAAAGAATTCAAAGCAGCAATGATTAAGGAACCCAGAAATGAAACTCAGAAAAAGAGTTCAAAGAGTAAGAGGACTCAGCAAAGCAAGTCAAAAAATACAAAAGTCAAGAGAATATCAGCGAAGCTGAAAGTTGTTTCTTTGAAAAGGCAACAAATTTGGCTAATCTTTAATGAGACTCACTAAGGAAAAAAAGAGAAAATTCTTAATATGAAATGAAAGAGAACTTGCAACAAATATATCAAAATTACAAAGGATTGTAAGAGATACTATGAAAATCCATGCCCCAAATCATACAACATAGAGAAAAATGGATAAAGTCTTAGAATTATACGACCTCTCATGTCTGAATAAGGAGGAAATAGAAAACCTTAATAGTCTGATCACTAGTAAGGAAATCAAAAGAGTCATCAAAAGCTTCCAATTTATTTTTCAACACCAGATGGCTTCACTGGTTAAATCTACCTAACTTTTAAGGAAATTCTAATATTCATCATTCACAAATTATCCCCAAATTGAAGAGTAGGTAAAACTTAACTAATTCATTTTATGAAGCCATGACTGTCCTAATTCAAAAATCAGCAAAGAGATTTTTAAAAAGATGACTAGAGATAAGTATCTTTAATAAAAATAGGTGCAAAAGTTATCAACAAAGTTTTAGCAAACTAAATTCAACAATAAAAGCTTCATACACTATGATCAAGTAGGATTTCTTCCAGGATGCAAGAATGGTTCAACATACAAAAATCAACCATCATTATATACTACATCAGCAAAATAAAGGATGACAAACTTATACCTCTCTCAATAGATGAATAAGAGACATTGAAGTGCAACATTCATTTATGATACAAATTCTCAAAATGAGTATGGAAAGAAAATGCTTCAATATAATAGTAGCCATAGGTGACAAATCCACAGATATCATCATACTCAATGTTTAAAAAATGTCCCCTAACATCAGGACTACGAAAAGGATCTGATTATCACCACTATTATTCAGCATAGTATTAGATGTTCGATCTAGAGCAACTAGTCAAGAAAAAGATATAAAAGACATCCGATGGGAAAGAAAGAAGTAAAATTATCATATTTTGCAGATGATATGATTTTATACATAGACCCCCTCTTGTTAATGTCTTTATAAGACATTGTTAAAGTGATCATTTTCCTTATAACAATATATATTCAATGGAGTCTCAACTGCATTCTTCACAGATTTCAAATACAAAAAAATGATAAAAATGCTTTGGAACTAATACACAATCCCAGATATCAAAAGCAGCCTGAGACAAAAAAGATCAAAAATAGAAGTATCATCCTCCCCAATCAAATTTCACTATGAAAAAAATGGTAATCAAAACAACATGGTATTAGAACAAAAGCAGAGAAACAGATCTATGTAACATAATTAGGGGCCCAGAAATAGACCTACACATTTATGAACAACTAATTCATAACAGAAGAGGAGAGAACAGAAAATGGAATAAAGAAAACTTCAATAAATGGCATTGGGAAAGCTGGACAATCACATACAAAATAATTAAATTAGATCACTATCATATACTTTACACAAAAATTAACTGAACATGATATAAAGACTCGAACAATAAAATACATAGAAAGAAACATAGGTGACAAGTTAACAGTGATATTTGTGATGTCTTTATGGATATATCGCTAATGACTAGGAAAACAAAAGCAAAGTAAAAATTTGGGACTATGTTGCATTAAAAATATTCTATGCAGGTGTGCCCTGGTGGAGTAGCAGTAGGTCAACCGCCTGCGAAGGAGCAAGTCACACAGTCGTGGGTTCAAGTTCTGGACCCAGGAGGAACAACCAGTGTGAACAACTGAAATAAAATCAAGATGCTTCTTCCTCCAGTCTGGAGATGTCTAAAAATAAAATAAAAAATCCATATGCTCCCATTGTCCTATGTCTGGGTATTTATCCATGAAACACAGAATGCTAATTTCCAAAATATATGCATGTCTATGTTTTTTTTGGTGACATTGCAGTCAAGAGCTGGAAACAACCTAAATGTCTATTGACAGATGAGTGGTTAAAAAAGATGTGATATATATACAATGTAATACTACTTAGGTATAAAAAATAAAACAAAAATGAATCTAGCTATTTGAAACATCATGGGTGGAGCCAAAGGGTATTTTACTAAGTGTAAAATGTAAGATGTTGAAAAAAACCACCATATTATTTCAACACATGTTAGAGAAACAAAACAAAACATAAATATTTCAGATCGCAGGAATAAAATAGTGGTTTCCAGAAAAGAAGAGCAAAATAGGGGAGGTAAATTGATAAAAAAGGTCAACTGTATGGTGATGAATGAAAAATAGGCTTTTGGTGTGAGGATAATGTAGTACACATAGATGTTGATATATAATGTCATAAATCGATATTAGTTCAATTTAATTAAAAGAGAACTGAATTGCCTCAGCAAATGAAGTATGCACACATCACCTATGAACCTCTTCTAACACACACACACACACACACACACACACACACACAAACACACACACTCAAATTATTAACATATAGGAGAAGACAAGTAGTATTAAGGTAAGCATACCAGAAAGTGTGCTTGATAGATCAAAGGGTAGCTGAAATAAAGCACCTGTTTTATACCCAGGAGATTTCATCTTAAATGACCTCGTTGAACCAAAGTTAGACCAAACTAATGAAATAACTGCATGATATCACAAAAATCTATTTAAAAAAACGTTACAAATAAAAGCTTAGAAGATAGAAAATTTAGTTATGATTATAGAGAAAGTATTATAAGATAGTTACTAAGGAAAAGTTTAAAGTTCTAAGGAGCAAAGTTTAATATGTTTGCATAGTGATTTAACAGGAGAACTTGAGTTAAACATTCCCGAATCAGGCGCATTTTGAAGAACACACTCATCTATGCAGCAAAATATATTGTTATCATAGATGGCCTCTGATTGTAAAGTATTCAAGCTCAACAATCCATTTATATTGATTTCAACAATAATTAGTAAGCCCTAATTTAATATTAGAGTACTCAATTAATAGAAGCTATAATTTCAATATGCATTACATGAATTATTTCTTTTTACATAAGCTTATTTCAGTATAAATCATTGCTTATTAACAGTAAATTAATGTAATGATATATTAAATAGCTTATTCCACACAGGCATGCACTCAAGGAAAGATTTTTTTAAAAAAAGGAATTTGGCAAACACAAAACCTGTTTACCAAAGATGTCACCTCCAGCATTTCCAGTATCAGAAGTTATGCCTACCTAGTAACAGTTGCTTGACAGCTGCAGAATCATTTGTTTTACAAACAAGGGCTTGTATAAATGGCCACATGAGGGTTTTACTGTCTCTTACTTTTGCTCATTGAAATTTATCTTCCTGTGAAGAGGTGGGGATAATAAAACCAGGTGAGAAGACCCTATGGAGCTTGAGTTCATTAGTCCAGTCCTCCCCCATCCCAAAATTAGCTAGCTAAAGAGAGTAAAAAATTTTAATGGACTAACACTTGTTTGGAGTGACCTTGAAGAATAATATAAACTTCAAGTGATTAAAATCTGAATGAACTAGATAAAATATTTCATCACTTATTGATCAAAACCAGAGCAAATTAACAGAGCAAATATCCCAGGGATAGGATAATATTCTAGTCTAGAGTTCATATTGACAACAGGGTTTATGAACTCAATGTTGGATCAGGATGTACCAACTGTATAAATACTATTAATGGTTCCTTTGCTTAATGATTACAATATTATATGACCTGAGTTCAGCTGATCTAATCCGGGTCAGTTTTTTCTATCTCTGTTTCTCCCAATATGAAAGGTTAGGAAAAGAAGGATTAGTTTACAAAAGCTTCTTCGCACTAACAGATGATATAATCTTAATCTTGATCTAAATAATATACAGTATTTGTTAGGATGACAGAGGCCAGTAATTGCATAAACATTAAGCCTTATTGAGTAGAGGTTAGCAATTTGCTCATAATTACTCTTTCATTAATTATTTTCACGTATTTACGGCAGCATTCCTCACACGAACTGAATGAAAAGTGTAGGGCTGTGTACAGCCTGTAAAGGATCAAATATTGTTGGAGCCCATGGTCCACCCCAACACAGCGCTGACGGAGTGAAACTATTTTCATCAAAGATCCACTGTGACCATTAACATCGTTAACATTCTTATCCATTGTTGCACCAAGCCTAGTCCTCGCTCTGCCTTCAGCATTGTGAAGCCCATTACCTATTCCATACCTATTAAACCAACATAAACTTAGACGCAGTATTCAAATGAGCCATATCAAAGTTAGTTGTATATACTGGTCTCTGATTAGGTTGAACTTCAAATATAAAATATACATTTCTTGGAACCCTCTGAGCAGTAGCACAATTTCATATGAAGTAATATGAGCAATTATTCTATTATCAATCTTATTAAAATGGATCATTTATATTTTCAAGTTAATTTTCACCCAAGAACATACATAATTAATTTCCCCTTCCTGAACACTAGTCATGATATGATTTACTGCAACCCGATCAGAGACTGACTAAGCTCCATTTGACCTGACAGAAAGAGAGTCAGACTTTGTTTCTGGTTTCAACTTGGAATGCGCAGCAGGCCCTTCCACCCTATTTCTTTCTAGCAGTACATGCCAACATTTTCATAATAATTATTTTCACAGCAATCTTATTCTAAGGAGCATTTCACAATCCCTACGGATGAGAAATATATGCAACTTTGTTAGTAAAACACTCCTCTGATTTCTACAAATTTGAGTATCCTACCCATGATTTCAATATGATGAATTTATATACTTGCCATGATTTTTTCCATTACTCTAACACTCTGCGTATTCCACATATCACTATCCTTAATCAAAGAAAACATTACACCACAAATAAGAAATATGGCAAGCAAAAGAGTTACTTTGATAGAATAAATTATAAAGGTTTAAATCCTCTTATTTCTAGAATTATAGAAATGAAAGCTACTCCTGAAAATAAGCATAATATTACCTTTAAAGACAAGGAAATACAGAAGTGTACCCTATATAAACAAAAGATTAATGGGATGCCTGTTTTCTGATAAATGAAATTCAAATTAAGCCTAAAATATGTTGGCATAACTTAATATTTATTTGATAATATAAATATGAATTGGTAATTTTGCAACATTTAAGGTCATGATAATGAGAATTAATACATATTAGTCATATTCCAACAAGAAGGAGGTAAAGAGGATAGGACACTATCTGGTCTAGACTATAAACTTGATAAATAATTGAATTGTTTAATCTTCATGGCTCTGCATGTCTCTTTTGCATAAAGCAATTAATACTTGGAATTTGATATGACTTTCACTAGTAAATTGTTGATCATTAATTCCAACTTTATGGAAGAACATAATACTTGTCTATTCTCACCCTCGGTTTGATGGGAGAATCATAGAATTTATAAATAATTTATTATGGAAATTTACTTTCCTTAAGAAATGCACATGAATGCTCACATGCAAAATATTGCAAATAATATCTGCTGACTCAGGGACTCCTTCAAGATACATCCCCAAATTATAACTCTTAGACTATACTATCAACCAAGGAAAGATTGACTAGAATTATAAATTAGGATATTTTTGTAATTGTCACAAGGATTGAAGCCATTAGCATTTTCCCCTTTTCATGGTTCTTTTCTCTCTGGCATGATATGATGGAAGCTTGGTTTTTGTCTTATATAGACAAGCCAGACCAGGATGGTAGATCCAGGAGAAAGGAAGGATGAAGGAACAGACAGGGCTTGCTTCTCTCTCCAAGAGAGAAAAACAAGAAAAAAGAATAACCTAAGGAAAATATTGCTATTCCTGTTTGATTTTCAGCCCATATTTCTATCTACACTTGAATGAGTAATCCTAAAATTGCTTCTCATTGTTCTTAGAATAACAGAGAAAAAAGCTTTTAGCCTACTTAACTTACCAGTTTACTCTTAAGCCATTCTCCCCTCTCTTTTTGCTATCTAGGCACCTCAATTTTCATTTCTTTCATTTAAATGTTCCAAGTTTCTTCCTATCACAGAGTATATGCTGTCTCCTTTCTGAAATGTTTCTCCCTGTACTTTCCCTTTGTTCTTGTCCTTACCTTCCCTGATCCCACAGAGGACCTCAGTTTCTCTTATTTGTGCTTAGTACCCTGTATTGATCATAGTACCCTCAGTATCATAGTACCCTTAGTATTGATTCCAACTTGTCATTGCTATGAAACATTATTGAATTTCACCTCCAGGAACCCCAAGAGGTTCTTATTCTGAAGATCAGTGAAAGACCCCCTTTTGCTTTTGGCAGGGGGATGAAGAAATGCAGTTCTGTGAAAAATCCCTGGAACTCTCTGTTCCCTCAAGGAAACTATTTATGAGAGTCTAATCTTTTTTTTTTCTAGGGTTGGTTGAGGTTTTTAACTAAAGTTTAACTGACAAGAGGAGAGACACCCAAATCTAGCCTTCTCCAGCTTTCTTGCATCACCTAAATTTGGGGAGGGAGAGAAGCTCTTCTGAAGGTCACACCTCAGGAAAATAGACTTTCAAAACACAGAAACCTAATCACTGAGCTGTGGGATGCTTCCCTACTCCCAGACCTTACCTAACCACATCAGCAGGACTCCTGTATCATGACAGACGATTACAGCTGAATAAACCCCAAACCTGAGATCCTGTTTAATAGTCTCTAGGAAAACTCAAAGAAAGCAGAGCACACACAAATAAGATCACTAAAGGAAATTTTGATTTCTGAATCTGAAACCACAGCTGCAGCTAATTATGCAGCCTCTTAGTAAGATAAACAGATCCCAATAATGATCTACCTACACGGGCTCCTTTTACTTAGTACACGCTAGCTTTGAAGTGAAAGACAATAAACACAGTTTGAAGAGACCAAATGAGCATCAGAATCAGATTCAGATATGGCATAGAGTTTAGAATTATCAAACCTGAAATTTAAAATAACTATGATTAATATACTTAAGGCTTTAATGGAAAAAGTAGACAATGTGAAAGAATAGAATCTCTTTAAGCAGAGATAAAAATCTAAGCATTCAATGGAAATGAAGGAATCTGAATCACTATAAAAGAAAAGAATGTATTTGATATGCTCATCAGCACAATGAACACAATGGACTTGTTTGACCACAAACGAAGACTATGTCAGATGTCTAATTATATCAAGTTATCTTCCTAGGGATGGACTGTGTCTTGTTACACTGGGTATAGGATACTATGCCCTCCAGATGTTCTCCCCTTAGCAGTCCTTAGCAGGTAGGTGGTGTTGTATACCAGTGAAGAGGGGTGCTCCATTTGTTTCCTCCCCTTTGTGTTGCTTTCTATTGAGATGAGGTTGACATACATTGCCTCAGGGACTGGGGTAGCCAGGTATCTGGGCTCTGAAAGGGACACGCCTCTGCTAGAGCCGGGAGAGTGAGACTTATGACTTGGTAGGTGACTGTGAGTGTCCAGTTTAATTTTGGATTCAGATCCAGTGGTGGACTGGCTCTGGTGAGTCTCTGTAGGGTTCGTGTCACCCTCTCTTGACCCTGATAGCCCCAACATAGCGGGTCGTGGGCTATCCCTTGACAACTGTGCATTTTATAGTGCCTTTGACCTCCCTGCGATATGTACTGACTGGTAGAAGCCACAAATATCCCCGCTCCCCATTTGCACTATCCAGCGAAAGAGTAACATTGTGGGGAGTAAGTAGTGAGATTCCTCTTGATTCCCTTGGAGAAACATTCACAGCTGGGAGGGTCACCTTGATCATAGGGTTGATAGCTGGCCTTGTTTCCTATCAGGCTGGAAGGGAAAATAGTTAAGAGCAATCTGAGGGATACCTGGCTCATGGTTTCAGAGGCAAAGTAAGATTTGAACAATATCCCAAGGTGGAATTCGAGAAAGGGTGATCTCTCCAATGATCTGTGTAAGCTGACAGGCAACAGGCCCACAGGGGGTTGCTGCAAAACTGGCTAATGAAGGCAAAAGAGCCCTGTTAGGATGATGATAATAAACAGGGGTAGACATGGTGTATGCTGGTGAGTGATCAACTACTCTAAGTCTCCTTTGGATACGCGTCAGCCTGAGATGGCTGGGAGACCGCTGCGGGGCAGTCGGGGTGGCGTCCTGGCCGGGGGGCCCCTCTCTTGGTGGAGCGTTTCGCTGCTCTGGTGGGCTGTCTTCACTCGGGAGTGGTGCACCCACCGAGTGATTCCCGAAACTTTAAGGGCGGTTGGAGTAACAGGTACAACAGTATGTGGGCCTGTCCATTGAGGCCTCAGAGGTTCTTTTCTCCAGTCTTTGACCTGAACTTGATCCCCAGGCTCATATGTGTGGACCGGGGTTCCTAATGAGACCGGGGCCCTCTCTAGAACATATGTATAGCTTGAAGGGTGCCACCCAAGGCATGAACCTGCTCCCACTGGTGTTTGTCTCCCTGTTGGGGAAGGCTCCCGGGGACACTGCCCAGGATTGGCGGAGGCCTGCCTTATAGGATTTCAAGAGGAGAGAACCCATGTTTCCTGGGGTGCATTTTGCCTGGAGAAGGGTTAGGGGCAAGAGATCCACCCAGGTGTGACCTGTTGCTTGGACTTCCGTGAGGAAGTTCAGTGGGTTTTCTTCTTCCCCTTGTTGCCAGTAGAGTGGCCATTCTTCTTCCAGGGGAGTGGAGACAGTCAGGACCTGTCCTACTGATTTGGCAAGGGGTGATAGTTGAAGGGTGGTTTTTCCCAACTGGCTGAAAGAGATCTGGGTGCCAAACTTGATTAACAGATCCCATCTGAGCAGCGGAATAGGGCAGTCTGGCAAATACAGGAATTCGTGTTTCGAATGGTGGCTTCCCAGCTCACAGGTTGGGACTTGGCAGCAGGGCTGAAAGGATGGAGGGAGTCTTTGCCCCGAAAGGAGCCACAGGAGGGGTCACCACAGCATGCTTGGCTCCAGTATCTACCAGGAAGGTCAAGGGTGACCCCTCCATTTAGTCTGACCAGGAGATCTCGGGGTCCTAGGTATAGGGAGCCCGGTCTGTCTCATTTGGAGTGGGCTTCTGCCAAGCCAAAGAAGTTTGGGCCTCTTCCTTTTTCTCGCGCTGGTTTAGTTTCTTAGCTTTTTCCCTATGAGGGCATTCATTTTTCCAGTGTCCGAACTCCTTGCAATAGGCGCGTTTGTCTCTCACCAGATGAGGCCGGTCTTCCCCTTGTCTTGGTGATCTCCTCCTTTTCTCGCCTTCTCCTGAGCGCTTTTCCGGGAGAGCTGCAGCTGGCAGGGTAAACTTCTCTCTCATTCTCTGGTTCAGCTTCTCATCTAACCGTCACCTCCCTGTTCTTAAAAACCTTATTGGCTATTTCCAAGAGCTGACTGATGTTCATTCCAGCAAAACCTTCCAGTTTCTGGAGTTTTCTGCAGATGTCCATGGCTGATTGGGCAACAAATGCTGCATTGACCATTTTTTGATTGTCTGGGGCCTCTGGGTCGAATGGGGTATAGATCTGAAAGCCTTGCATTGCTTGTAGTAGTCTCCCGGGGTTTCACGGGGGCACTGAGTGACATCGGCAGTCTTGGACATGTTTGTAAGCTTTAGAGCTCTGACTTGCACTCCCTGCAGGATGGCCACTTGATAACGCTGGATATTTATTCGTCCTTCCTCATGTTAAAGTCCCAATCGGGGCGGCCCTCTGGAGCCATCATTCCAGCACAGGCGGCTACATCAGTGACTCCGGCAGGAGCTCTGGCCTCCAGGGACGAGTGGACTCCCGCTAGGACTTTCTTCCGTGTTGAAAAGGGTAAGGAGTAGCTGCTGACAGGCTTCCCAGGTGGGATGATGTGCCTGGAAGATGGTCTCAAGGAGATCAATCATAGCTGGGGGCTTTTCTGAGTACAAGGGAGTATGATTTTCCAGTTCAGAAGGTCTGTGGTTGTGAAGGGCTGATAGTGCATCATCAGACATCTTCGCTGAACTGTTCCATCTTCCCCAATCTGATCAGGTCCCCAAATTTCTTGGAGGGGCATCTGGAGGACTGCATCTTGGTTTCTGGGGCGTAGATGCCTTCCTCTGTCTGGGGATGGCAAGTCCCAGATTGGGCCCGGCAGGGAAACAGACGGTGGTGGCGTGTCACCAGCTCCTGGAGGTGGTGTTGTAGGCTGGGCTAGTGAGACATGAGGAGGTGGCGGTGGCTCATCTTCTGGGATCCCTTGTGAAATGGGCTTTGGGCCTTTCAGGGGCTCCAGGATACTTTTCAGAGGACATTTCAGGGTCTTCGTTTCAGGAGACTCTCATGGGCCTCTGGAAGACAGTGCTAGTAGGATCCTGGCCTGTCCCTTCCTAGCGGCAGTGCCTGGGCAACTCGTAGCCAGGAATCTAAATTGGGGAGCTGGTCCAGGTGTCCCAGGTCTCCAGCCACTATCTCCCGTATGCTGTGCACTGTGGGGACTTGAGTGGGCCATCTGATTTCGAACGTGGACCACTAGGCTCACAGCGGGTCTTCAGATTTCCTGGTGTCATTTTTATTCCATAATCCTCAGAAAAGCCTTTCTTGAAATTTTTCAACATCAAGTCCAGGACTGTGGGCTTGTCATGATTTTCCCCCATGCCCTCCCTTGTACGTTGCTGCACAACAAACAAAGGAGGGGAAGCCCCAGGTTGTTGGAGCTCATTCAGATACCCATCTGGCTGTGTCCTTCTCAGGACTTTAAGGGGCATCTTGGCTAAGGTGTTCCCATATAAACCCCAGGCCTAGTCACATTTCCGTGAATTACCATTTTGCCTTATGACATCACCATGGAGCTGCAGTTTGGGGCCCACACACACCACGTGGCTTGAGCTGTGGGGCAACACAAACAGAGCAATCAATCAGAGGTTAAACATTCCCTCCTGGGCATCCCTGAATGAGAGGCTTCTGGCAGTCTCATGGGAGATGGTCAGGCTCCCCTTCTGCCCAGAGGCAGACCTAACTGGGTCCGAGGTCCTGGGACCTTACCTTATCTGGAGATTGCTTCTGGTACCTGAGCTCCCCTTTGAGAGTCTGGCAGGGTCCAGGCTCAGGGCTGACAAGGGGCAGTCAACAGTGGATCTGCAGAAATCAGCAGGGCCTGCATACCCTTTGGTGTCTTCCCGAGATGCCGGCCATGAGTTGTTCTTCCCACACTGGTGGCTCAAGCGACATCAAGTGGCTGGATTTTCTGGTCAGGGAACCAAATGTTACGGCTCTCCTGTGACAAACTAAGTGACACTCTGGAAGCTTTAGCAAGTTTATTATGCTGGCGGGCTCAGAGGAGTGCTCTCCAAAGTCTGAGACCTGACCACTGGTCAGGCAGCATTTATAAAGGGTTGTGAGGAATTGTAAGCGGGCAAATTGAAATCTTTGAAGTTCTTTTTTTGTTAACTGTTAGCAGCTGACTTGTGGTGTTTCTTAGTGTGCATCCATTTGGCTCCCAGAAACAGGGCATGCTGTGGGAGGGTCATATGGCAAGGGGATGCTCATACTTTCCATTTTATTCCTCGTTCCCTCACAATAACACCATCTATTTCTGGGTTGTAGTTCTTTATTAAAAAAAAAAACTGATGCCAGTTAGAGTTTTATATCAGGAGAATGATGGGCAAGTGTATGAGTTAACAACTTGCTGAATAACTGCTCTTGGACTATTAAAGAGTAGTAAACCTAAAGAAGAAACAATCAGGATGATTAAAAGGAATGGGATAGAATGAGGTGTTGTTGGGATATATGAAGAACAGACATTCAATTATGTATGTATTGTAAGAATTTCTCTTTCCATCTATCATTAATAATTCATCTTCATGACCTACATTTACTTAATAAAAATATACACACAGTCTATTGCTAAACATTAAAACTTCTGTGTGCCACTTTGGGATTTACTTACTGAAAACAGGTTTTGTATTTTGTTTTTAGTAACGATAACACTTATGGAGCTCGGGTCAAAAGAAATGTTTAAAATGGTGACCAAATAGGCTGACTGTCACTCTGTTCTGATGGTGGTTGTGTTGCTTCCTTCTAAATACATTTATGTTTCCTGGTCTCACTGCAACAGCCAGGACTGTCAGTCAATGTGAAAAAGATGTGACTTCCTGTTTCTCAAGATAGTGGAAAAGATTTAAACTTCTCATTACATGTAGGTTTTCAGTAGACATTCTTTATTAAGTTGTGAAGGCCCCTATAGATTCCTACTTAGAGAGGGATGTTATTATGTATAGACATTGAATTTTGTCTAATGATATATCATGTTTTGCTTCTATTGATGTGATCATGTACTTTTTCTTTGTTAGCCTCTGGATGTGATGGAGTGTTATTTGATTTTTGAATGTTGTATTAACCTTGCATATCAAGGATAATTCCTATGTGTCAATAGAGTATAATATGTTTTAGACATTGTTGGATTGAATTTACTAATATTCTGTTGAGAGAATTTTTGCAGCTATACTTGTGAGAAACAATATTTGTAATTTTAATGTCTTTGACTTGTCTTATTATTAGTATGATGATGGCTTCATAAAATGACGGGAAGGATTCACTCTTCTTTCTTCTGGAAGAAGAATTGGTATACATCTTCCTTAAATTTTTGGTAGAATTCACCTGTAAGTGCACCTAGATCTGGCAATTACTGTTTCAGAAAATTAATTATTAAATTAATTTCTTTGCTAAGTACAGATGTATTCAAACTGTCTCTTCTTGTAGGAGCTTTTCCAATTGTATCTTTCAAAGAATTTGTTCATATCTAGGTTATCAGATTTGTGAACTGTGTCCTTGGGATTCACATGAACTAGGCTGGAAAAACAGACTTAACGTCTGAGCCACCTGGGCATGACGCTTATCGTTTTAATGTCCATGAGATCTGTAGCGATGTTCCCCTTTGTTAATTTTGTTTTTAGTAATTGTATCTTGTTTCTCTGTCTTTGTCAGCCTGGTATAGGCTTATCAATTTTATGATCTTTTTGAACTTTGTTATTAATTTCATTTATTTCTGATTTATTTTTTATTACTCCTTTTATTTTTCTTACTTTGGGTTTAACTTGCTCTTCTTTTTCTAGTTTCTTAAGGTGGAGGTTTAGATGCCTGATTTCAGAACTTTCTTCCTTTCTGCTCTAACCATTCAATGCTGTAAATTTTCTCTAAGACTCTGTTTGTTGCATTGCACAAATTTTGATGCTTTTAAAACAATTTTAATTTAGTTGAAAATATTTTGAGATTTTTCATCTGTCTATTGGTATTGGATTATATTGTGGTTTGAGAGCAGATATTGCATGATTTCTTTAGATTTAAATATGTTAAGGTAGGTTTTATGCCCTGAATGTGTTCTGTCTTGGTGATTGCTCCATACGACCTTCATTGGAATCTGTACTCTGCTATTGTTGGGGAAAGTAGACTATACAAGCAAGTTATAGGTGGTTGAACGATGGTATTGCTGAGTCAACTATGTCCTTACTGATTTTCTGCCTGCTGGACCTGTCCATGCTTGTAGAGTGATATTGAAGTCTCCAACCATAGTAGAGGATTCATCTACTTATCCCTACAACTCTATTAGTTTTTGTGTCCTTATTTTGACTGTTGGTTGTTAGGAACATGTACAATAATTCTTGGAGAATTAAACCTTTTATTATTATATAATATCTCTCTTTGTCCCTGATAACTCTCCTTTATGCAATCTGCTCTGCTTGAAATTGACATAGCTACTTTCTGTTTTAATTAATGTGAGCATGGCATATCTTTTGCCATTCATTTACCTTTAATCTATATGTATGCTTTTATTTAAATCAGATTTCTTGTAGATACTTTGCAGGGGGGTCTGTTTATTTTTATAATTTTAATGGACATGACAAATATACAAATAAAAACACTAGCACTAGAGGATGCTGACTCCTCTAGCTATCTGAGTTTAGCTCAAGATCTTTATTCTTTGTCCATCATATTGAGTATTTGTATCAAGTAGGGAAAAATGAACAAGCTTTCATCTAATTCATCTTTTCTTGACATAAACTAGATCTTGTCATCCCTTTGCTTTGCTATTTCTACTAACTGCCCTGTGACCAATTTCCTTACAGAATAAAAATATGGAAGAAATACAAAAGGATAAAGAAGACTAATATTGCATTTTAATAATCTCTGACATCTTTAATACCCTACCCACTAGCTAACTCAGATTACACACTACCTAGGTCTTTAGAAATAATGCACTTGTTCTCTGATCATGCTGTGTTTCACCCCATGATTAGATGAAATGTTCATGAGTTTAAAACTCCCATCCCCAGTGAGGGCCGAATTACTCCAAGGAAGTTTTCTAATTCTTTGGTAGCTATCAAACTATCCTGTGAAAACAGCTTTTCAGACTGTTAATACACCATATAATACTTGCTACATTTTTGGTATTCCTTATATAATAGGTCTGTGAATCTCAAACTTTTCATTTGGTGGTCACTTAACAAAAGTTATGCAACAGTAATTCATTCATTTACTTTCTCAAACAACACATTTATCTATCGCCTTTCACATTCTGGGTGTTGTGCTAATCACCGAACAAAACTGATGAAAATCCCTGTTTTACTGCAGCTGAGATAATAATTTGGAAAGAGTGACACTAAGCAAGAAACATAACAAATAAGCACTTTTTAAAGTATGTTTGAAAGAGGAGGTTCTCTGGAAAATGAAAAAGTAGACTAGAAGACTGGTGATCAGAAGTGTGAGGAAAGCATGTTGGGCAGATTACATTATTAAATAATGAGGTCAGAGAAGGCCTCGTGAACAGAGGAAGCCAGACAGAATGGAGTGTATAGAAAAGAGTTACTTGTCATATTTCTACCTGATTTCTGAATATTTACCTCAACTTGTTTAAACTATGATTAGAATGGTACCTGTCCACAGAATCTTTAGTCACACCTCTAGTTACAGCATGATCTTTGCTCTGATATTGAATTCCCTTGGTCATAGGATTCATTGTGATCAACTAACCCATCTCTGGACTTCAGAAGCAAGGTGCTAAAAAAATCAGCAATGCTCTTAAAAAGCAGCTGGGCAATAAAGATGTGAAATTCATATTGAAACAGACTACTTTCAATAATATGAAAGAAGACCCCAATGAACATCATTTTATTGTGACGCATAGGATACAAAACCTGACTTTCTTCAAAAGACATTTCTTTTGATAGAATGATATCTTGAATGGAGAAAACAGTAGTAGAGGGCACTGCCCCTGGCCAGCAGAGATGGCTCTTTGTGGAGAAGTATCTGGCAGGTGGAGGTACCTGACTACAGCTTCCAAAAGGGCTCCACTCTGTGCTGGTCCTGCACTGGAGGAGAGGTGTCAAAGTACACCTCCATTGTTATAAGCTTCCAATAAATTTCTCTGAACTTATCTTTCAGCAAAGACGTTGATTCCAAAAAAAGGGCACGCACAACTGCTTTTACAATTGTTACATTTAATCTGGAGTCAGAACCTTAACCAAAGTCACATCCTCACAGTCAGTCCTTTACTCTCAATCTTTTCTGCACCTACTCTTTCAGAACCAGATTCATCAGGAAGCTAATGAGATTGAAGTTTCAGGATCCAACTTTGCCATGTCCCTCAATTAATTTTGAATTCACCGTTTTCTATTCCTTCCTTTAGGAGACTCCTCCAAATTCTATTCATCCAGACCCCACAAATGCTGAATCTGCCCTGTTCTCATACTCAAGAGGAGAAGACTCATACAACTAAAAAGCAACTTAGTCAGCCGATTTAAATGAGACTATAACTTTACATTAGCAGCTTAATTCTCATGCGTGGTCATTTTTCCTGGGTTAACTGCAAGTGAATGGATGCAATTAACTAGTGGCTTTGGTCACCCTTATTTTGCAGTGAGTAACTTCCACTTCTGAGAACACCGTGTATGCCATGTTGTTGATATAAAATACTTTGACTCATAGAAAACCCCTAACAATAGGGATTATGGTCCCAAACTCTGTCCCAGAATTTTAGGGTAATTTGTCCAAGGCAATAGTCAAAAAGTTTGCATCTGAGATTGAAAACCAGTTCTGTCTGACTTTAAAGCTCATGCACAAAGTAAGTGTAGTGATCTTTTAATCTGTTCTCAATTATTTTATTTTTACCAAGATCATCCATAGAGATAAATGTGGGAGATAAGATACTCAGAGATTTTCAAAATAAATTAAGAAGTGATAAGAAACTGGACATATAGCCTTTTTCCACTTGTTACGAGGTAAAATGACCAATGAGTGCTGTTAAAAAGAAATTTTAAGCTCTAAATAGCATGGTAGCTGTAGTACTTTGCTCTCCAGAATAACTTTGCACATCGTACAATTCACATCGATATTCTTCCACTACCATGTCCATGTGGAAGAATTTGTTAAGATTCTTTGCCAGCTTCAGGAAAATTAAAATAGAGCACTCCTATTTGGCTAACTTAAAAATGCAGCTCACATTTTGGGGATGAATTTGTAAAGTCTGTTCATGGTTTCACTAAGCATCTGAAAAGCTGCAGAATTCCTTAAGCCTCATGCACGGACTTCCACAGTTTCTGCCACATACTGCCAAGATCTGCTCAGCCCCATCTGTGACTCTAAGGGAACTTAGTAGGGCTCCTCTTAACCTTTACTAAGTGAGATGCCACGACACTGGGACATCTTTCCTAGCCACAGCTAGTTTCTAGACGGTAAAGTTCCCTTTTGATGGTAAATGTTTCCACCATCAGTGTGGGAGAACTTTGGGTGTTTCTCTTATAGCTGGGCATCCCAGTGGCCAGCGGGTGCAGGTGGACATCCTTGGATAGTGTGGGGAGTTGTCGCCCGCTACAGTACCTCTTCTTCATCAATTAACTGTTTCTAGAGACTGTCATTGAAAGAATAATGGGGATTTCTCTCTTATCATGCAAAGCTGAGCTTACTTTGATAAGCAGTCTGAGATCATAATGACTTACTTGTTTTCTTAGGCCAGTTCTAGTAAATTCCCAGATTCTTTTATCACTAAAACTATTTAGAGTATATTATATTAGGTTCAGCTCACTATATTTCAATTTCATATAATTTCTATTTT
Organism: Solenodon paradoxus; assembly: GCA_004363575.1. Lineage (NCBI taxonomy): Eukaryota > Metazoa > Chordata > Mammalia > Eulipotyphla > Solenodontidae > Solenodon > Solenodon paradoxus. The sequence continues at coordinate 25,139 of RJWH01005932.1, forward strand.
CTATAGATGTTCATAATCACATCCATTCTTGTCTCCTGCATTGGTCTACCATGAAGCACCAATAGCGGGTCTGAGCAGTCTCAAATGGGTAATCCAGAGAAAGGAAGAGAAGTATTTTAGATCAAATCTGAGTGAAATGTTGGCATTCTCTCTTAATAAACTGACCCTACATAAGATATTAAATGAAGCATCCTGTTTTTTCATATTTCCCTACAATCCCATCATTTTAATATAAATGTCAATTTCATCCCATTTTAAATAAACCAGGGTCATCTTTAAAAAGGGGCAAAAGGGGCAGCTGAGTTGCACCGGACCCAGTCTGAAGGGGTCCCAAACAGCTGCTCCTTTTGCTCCGCATTAAAGTTGACCCTTGCCAGCACTGATTGAGTTATAGGTCTGTGATTGTATTTGGTATGAATCAAATGATAGATATACTGTCTCAACTGTGTCCATTATGGGTTGTTGAGTCTAGATCTTTGCTTTATGAAGGACAATAAGGAAAGATATGTTTAAGGAAAGAATATTTAATTGAGGCAGGCAGTACATTTTTATTCTGAGCGGGTCAATCTCTGTGCCACCCACTCTAGCGAGACCCTAGTGGTGCAAAGAAGACATGCGTCTGAAGTTGCAATTGCATTGTTGAGAAAAAAGAGAAGAAGATATAAATGAAAGGGAATAAACTCTAGAACAATACTGACATGCTAGCATAGAGGGAGTTTGATAATTCATTATAGAAAAATATTTCAAGCAGTTTAACATTAATTTGCTGTTTTATTATCAGAATTGTGTCAACTGGAGTTGCTCATGTCATGTTATTACTTAAATCAAATAATGCAATTTAATTTGTTTATAGCTAAGTTAATAATCAATTTTTAAGCTAAAACATATACATAGAAGGAATCTTAGAACTCATTTAAAACAGCATAGGGTCCAGGGTTGCATTGGGGTTTTGTGAACTTTTAGCCAGTTGTTACCTGGGAGCATTAAGGATGTATTGAACTTGGAAACCTGACCCAGGAACAGGCTCAGACTTACCCAAATTCGAAGTGGCTGAAATATAACAAAATTATCCAGAGATATGAAAACTCTCCACAAAATAGACCTTATTTGATCAAAACTTAGGTACAACTGATCTTTTCTCATCTGTACTCATCATTATTACATAGAAGTATTGACAACTAAAAGCAACATAATCATGTTTAACTACACTGTCACTCTTCTCTTAACACGTATAACAGGTGCATTAGAAGTATTCTCTTAAACTGTACTTTTTATCTGTGGTCAATGATATGTGTGTTTGTGTATTCTCTCTAATCTACTTGATAGGGTATTCTGAAGTGACATTTTCTCTTCCTTTCTTGTCTCTTTAGAAATTAGAAAAATCGTATCATTTTGTCATAGAATCAGAGATTTGACATGATTTTTAGGAAAAGTTGAAAGATCTTTCTACTAAATTTACCTGGGATGTTAAGGAAGAACTTAAATCAAGGCATCAAAAAATACCCTACAATATTTATACGTTAGAATCACACAGTTTTGTAAAACCTAGGCTGGTACTTTTTCAATTATCTGATTTTTTTCGTCCTATGTTTGCTACTGTAAAACTTTGAATTAAATCTCAGGCATGTATTTTTTCTTAACTTAGTGTTAATTTTGGGTTTGGCTATTTTGAGGAGACATTTTCTACTTCTTAACTTACCGACTTTTTTTTAACTTCCATGCTTCTATTTACCAAGAGAGAAAATCATAAAATGGAATTGGAAAGACTTTTCATAGCACTCTCTTAAAAATATGGTCACTCAGATTACAGCTCAATCTGCTCCTGGTGTAATATTTCACAGTGGTTCTTTTCCTTTTATAAGAAAGGAAGACTTGTCACAACGAAATACACCAAAATCCATTAGCCATATATGTTTGCCATCATCCAAAGGCCTTGAATATCAGGGTCTACTCCTGTTTCCTTAGAGCATTCCATTTACTTCCCTTTCATTGAAATAACTCTATAATAAGCTTATTACATAATAGCTACATTGGTTATGTCTTCCTTGTGAAAATGCATGAATTAAATGATTATCTTACTGAAATATCTGAATTGAACTTTAGCTGGTTATTCATTCATGCAAAGCTTAGGCAGAAGAATGAGGTTGCTTGTGGTAGTTATAACCTTCCTCTATGCACACACACAAACACACACACATCAGTGAGCCTACTACAACTAGAACACAAATTTTTCTGCAGAGAACCAGATCAGGTATAGATAACAGATTCTCCTTTGTCCAAGATTGTACAGAAGCTGTTTGTTCAATGAGATGCTTCTCATTTGACATAATTGTAATGAAGACTGAAAATGATTCTGTACATTAATAATTTTACCAGAATAGTTTGAATTACAGAATTTTATCACTGCTTCTTCATTCATATACACACACTCTTCTTAGTGTGATGTTTGCTTGGAAATGCATTCATAATTTAAAAATCAATAGTGGAAACATCAATGTTCTCTTATTTCACAAAAGAAGTATTATCTGGCAGGCTCATGTGCTAATTAATTCACTTCTGTAACCACTTTCCTTTCATCCTATGGTCTCTGTGATTTTCCTGAAATTATTCAAAATCTACCTTTTTCTGTTTATTGTTTATGCTTTAATGCATGCACACTAATCTCAGATTGTACCAAGTTATTTGGCAATTCAAAAAAGCAGCATGCTCTCCTTTTCTAAGCTCTTCATACTTCCTCCATGTTTTCCTAGGACTAACTTTCCTCATATTTCTGCTTAGTTACTTTTATTTCTTCTTCCAGAGTTAACTCACTAAATAAACATTTATTTTATGAATACTGTGTACCAAGTCTCATCATATAACCATAAATAGCCAAAGACCATTTCTCAAGGAGAAGCTAGTTTCAGAATGAAGATGGGTAAATGAGAGACAGTATATAAAACACACACACATAAGTATAGATTATAGTAGATGTTATAAGAAAAGTAAATGAACCAAAACAGTATAATGGGGAACCTTCCCTAGATAAAGAAATCAGGGAAAGTTTTTGCGCAAGGTTGAACAGAGAATGAAAAGAACAGTAATGAGGGATGAAACCAGGGCCACGGCCAGCCATACAAGAATTTTTAAGTCAAATTATAATTTTTGGACTCTCCAAGAACAATGGAAAACTTTTGGAGATTTTGAAGTTGAGCAATTAACTTTTTAAAGTTTTGATTAAGAAGAAATCCCACAGAACATGAAGTTTAACATCTGAACCACATTAATTGTACAGTTCAGTAGTGCTGAGCATATTTACGTTGTTATGAAGGGGTTAATATTTAGTGATACAGATTTTCGCTGCTTATGTTGCTAGATAAGTCACTTTTTTAACATGATAGTATGAGATGTTTGCTCCTAAAATTGATAAAAATGGTAAAGATTATTTTAAGATGTTGGCATTTTAGTGTCATATGTTTCGTCTTCATGTATTAATTTTAGTTAGAGTACATTGATTTCTTGCTCCCAAGATGTGAAAATTAACACTTCATAGAGTTCTCCAACCAAAAACTAACAGGAATACATTCGTCATTGCATAAATTGGGTTTGTACTCATTTCAGCAAGGGAGATGAACATTACAGGGAATTGTGGGTGACTCTGTAAGAAGGTCTGGAAAATATTTATTATAGAATTTGAGCTTAAGTTAATAATTTAGATTAACAAATTTAAAGAGCAGGTTTTGCTTTGGTTTGAATACTGAAAAAAGTGGGATATAATTCTAGGTTTGGCTCTATTAATGCAATTTATTGAAAAGGAGGGGAGATTCCACAAAGATATAAGCCCTAATTGATAAAGAAACAGCTATCACTCATATTATCCAGGAAATGGTTACTCCTGGTCATTTTTCTGACTTACGCAACATTCACGTTTTGAACATCATGTTTAGACATGATCACGGTGTGATACTGTTTTTATTTTCATAGTAGGGTCAGGCTATTTGTGTTGATGTTCTATGAAATTGTTGTTTAACAGAAGAACACCAAGTTCTCATGGTGAGGACAATTTGCAGCAATAATGAGGACTGGTTGAAAATATTGAAAGAAGGGGAAATAACATGGAACAGAATTTCCCATTTTCAATGTTAGAGGGAAACTGACACAACCACAGAAACACAGAGTACAGGGATTTTTCCAGAAGTTTGAAAGACATTGTCAATAAGTTTTAATTAAAACATGCCAAGAGTGTATGTGTGCCAAATAAAACAAGCCTAGAGAGAAGAGACTATTTGTGTATAGAGATCTAATTGAAAAGCACAAACAGTGGGGGATGAACAATAGAAACAGACACTAGGAGAGCATGACATGAATTTCTAGCATGAATATTCTGCTTGAGACTAAATGAGGTGCACAGGCTTGCATGACAGATATAGAAAATAATTGTGAGCCAGTCATCTTTGCGGTAAAGGAGATAAATAAAAGAAAAATGAGGAACATAACCAAAGAATTAAGCAAAGGAACAATAGGCTTGTAGTCAAACAGTTCTCATTTATTCTCTGAAACTACAGACAACATGATTTTTTTTTAAAAAAAAGAAAAAGAAGTAGGAAATGAAGTTAAAAGATAGATGCTTATGGAATTAAAAATTGTAAATTCAAGGGAGATATTATTGTAATTAATTTGTGTCTATTTGTCTGGACACCATGGTGCTCAGGTATTTGGTCAAGCATTATTCTGCGTATTTGTGGATGAAACTTGTTAAATCAACTAATTTTAAATAAAGTGGTGTACTCCTTAATTGGTGTACTTTATTCACTCAGTTGATACCTTATCTCCCCTGAGCAAAACGGAATGCTGCCAGTAGCTGGCCTTCAGATGTGGAATGAAACACTGCCTCTTTCCTTAGTCTCCAGGATACTGGTCTGCTTTACAAATTCGGACCTTCCAGGCTCCATAGTAATATGAGTTAATCTCTTAAAATAAATGATCTGTCTATCAATCTATCATCTATCCTATTGGTTTTATTTCTCTGGAGAACCATGGCTAATACAGACATGAAATGCATTGTATAGCAGAAATAAAAATCTTTTGTTGTTATTTTAGTGAATATTCATGGTAGGAGAAAGAAGTAAAGATGTGTCTACTCTGCCATCATTCCCAATATATGTTCTTTAAATCACAGAAATATTTGCCAGTAGGTGTTGACTATTAAAAGCCACTGAGTTGCTATTTAAGGTTTAAAAACAAAGCTCCAAAACTAGCCCTGTGACTCTAGGGTCAAGGGAGTGTGGAGCCAGTGCAGTGGCATTTTACAGAAGACAAAATATCACTTGAGTGAAGCGGGTAACAGAACCCAGAGGGAACTTTGAACGTGCTATATAGAACACATAGGGAAAACTGACTTAGATGCACAACCACATGAAACAGACACAAGTAGAAAAATTTCACATTATTACTTTGGTTAATTTCCTAGAGTGTATACAGATTCAGTGCAATCCCCATCAAAATGTAATGGAATTTTCACAGAAAGAGAACAAAAATTCAAATCACAGATTTTACTTGGAATTACAAAAGACCTTGGTATAAAAAACAATTCTGAGTAAAAAATGAGCAAAAATGAAGGTATTATGCTCCCTCTCCTCAAACTCTATTACAAAGTGATACTAATCAGAACAAAATCACATTGGAATAAAAACAGACACACTGATCAATGAAACAGAATTGAGAGCTCATAAATAAACCCAAACATATATAGACAACTAATTTGTGACAAAGCAATCAAGAAGAAGGAAATTCTTTCACTATATGTTGGGAAAACTGGACAGCAACCTGAAAAAATGAAATTGGACCTTTATCTAATACTATACACAAAAATTGATTTAAAACAAACTAAATGAACTTGCATATAAAAAATTGCAAATTACATAGAAGAAAGCAAAATACACTTCAGGGGAAAATATTTCACTACCAAGGCCACAGATTGCTACAAGATGAAAGTGAAGAAAAATCTGTATACATAGTCATAAATGCTTGTGCATGGGCGCACGTGCCTGTGCGAGTGCACACACACAGATGCACACACACACACACACACACTCACTCACACACCTCTGAAGATTTGACCTGACTCATAATTTTTCCCCATGCATTTCCCCAGGCGAACTTCAAACACTGCTTTCTTTCTCTTAGCAGTCAACCAGTTCTGCCCTTTTTGAGTTAAGAGTTCAAAGTTTCTTGGAAGCCATTTTTTGGGACAGAAACAAGAAAACAGATCAGTCTTCTGGAAATTTGGAATCAGAACTGGAATCAAATTACAAAGCTCACTGCTGACTTCGATCAATTTAGTTAATCTTTCTTCAAAAGGCCTTTGAAGAATGCTTTTGAAGTCTAAATGAGAAAATGTACATTTCTTGACATGAAATAGAGCTGGATATAATGGGTTTAAGTCAGAAAGAATTGCTTAGAATGCAAATCAGGGATGTTGCTTAATTCAGCTTTGTATTTTACAGCCTAGAAGAATTTTTGGCACATATTAAATGCTCAACATAATTGTGGAATGAATCCTAATCTCTAGCTCTTCATAGGATATTCATCTGAAGTGATACAAAAGAGGAAAGGTTAAAAGGAATAACTTTCATTAAAGTAAGATTTTTGGTAGTAAAAATAAATTCTTCCTTAATCTTGTAAAATGGAAATTTCACGTCTCATTTTTAGATGCTAATAAAAAGAGTTAATATCAATTAGTTCTGGGGAGTTAAAAACAGTTAAGCATGATTCCAATGTCTGCCAAGCTCTTATACATTTATTAAAACACTGGAAGATGAAAAGGGATAAGTCATATTGCAACCTCGAGCTGACATTACAACTGTGATATTGTCTTCCCACTTTGTTCGGGATGAAGGAGGTCAGGTCAGGTCGTTCACCTGCAGGATGCTGTGTCACACAGTAAATTTCACAACAGTTTTAGAATTTACCTCAGTTGAGTTCCTGGAATTGGCCAGTCTTCATAATCATAAAGAGATCAAATAATAAATACATATTCTGTTGAAAAAGAAAGAAAACACAGACAATCTTTTCCTCAACATTGGCCTTAGAGATGTCTTTCAGGACTTGACTCCAATAACAAGGGAAACAAACACAAAAATAATCAGTGTCCATCATGACTTCCTTCACTGTCCTCACTTCTCCCCACCATAATCATATTATTATTTTTCATTACTGTGGTACAATTGTTGTAATTGATGAATCAATATTAATATATAATTATAAACTTAAGTTAGAATTTATTTGCTTAATTTTTAATATTGTTTTTCTACTCTTGTTTATTTCTGGTATAATGTGTCTTTATTTATGCCAGTTTTTTTTTTTCCTGGTTTGAAATGTAAAACAAATAAAGGAGATGACAATTATTTTAAGAAGAATGAGGAGGAGATTTGGGGAGTTTTATTGAAAGCCCATTTTTGAAAATTAAAAGTTTAGGGTGGTGACTATCTCTCATTGACTGAGTTACTGGGAAAGAATATCTTATTCCTTTAGTGTAGATTTCTCTTCCTATTGGTGTCAGTAATTGATTGTTATTCCTATAGGTATCTGTAATTGATGAACCTTCCTAATGGAGTCTGTAAGTGATGTCGTGTCCTCCAAGCTCTATTTTAAATGAAGTTTTCTTTATTCAGTTTCAACACCATCTGGTAATGATTTCTAGCCCCATACCATTGTGGTTAGAAAAAATATGACAGGATTTCAATTTTCTCAACTTCACTAAGATTTGCTTTTTGACTTAACATATGATCTATAATGAAGAATGGAGTTGAGAAAAATTGAGTATTCTACTGTTGGGTGGAATGTTCTATACATGTCTGTTAGGTACATTTGCTCTATAGTGGTGTTCAAGTTCATAGTCTCCATATTGACTTTATGGCTCTTTGTTCTACACACTGTTGAAAGTGTGGTATAGAAGTCCCTTGTCATTGTTCTTTTTTTGTCTATTTTTCTCTTATAATAGTTGCTTTATATATTTAGGTAAATTATAATTGTTATGATACTGATGAATTAGAAGTTTAATCATTGTATAATATCCTTCTTTCTCTATTGTGACCATATTTTAAATGGAGATATGATTGAGATATAATTAACATTTATTAGTTTCAGTTGTTGAACTTGATTTAATATTTATATATACTATGAAATGATACCACAGTTTAATTACCATTTATCAACATATCTACTACATTTTTCTTGTAATGAGAATTTGAAGACCTACCTTTTCCATAACTTTCAACTATACAGTACAGTATTATTAACTATAGTAGCCATGCTATGTATTAAATTCCATGAATCATTTATTTCACCAGCTGAAAGTTTACACCTTTACCTAATTTATCTACTTTCTACCACCTGCCTCTGTCAACTACCAGTATGTTCTCTGTATATATTATTTTGTTCTTTTATTATTTTTTCATAGACTGCATGACTTTCTCTCTCTGACTTATTTCACTTAGCATAATACATTCAATGTCATCCATGTTATAATACTGGCAATATTTCATTCTTTATTATGACTGATTAATACATGTGTATGTGACACCACATTTTCTTTATCCTTTCATCCACTGATGGGCACTGGATTTCATATATTGACTATTGTAAATAACATAACAATAAATATGGAGGTGCACACAACTTCTTGAATTAGTGTTTTAATTTTCACACAAAGAAAGACTAAAAAACAAGATCATTGAATGAAATCTAGCTATAAGCAACTATTTGAGTGATATTCACAAGCATATTGTTGAGCAAAAGGATTTAGACTCCAAAGAATACATTTTATTATTCATTTAAATTAATTATCAAAGAGGAAAAATAAATATATGGGTTTCTAGATTGGCTTTTACAGTTATCCCCTAAGAATTATCCAGAAAAGAAAAATATCTGTAGATTAGATCATATTGAAATAAAAGTGCCTTATTCCTGTAAGTCATTGCTAAGCAAATGAAAAGGCAAGCCTTTAACTGAAAGAAAATATCTGCAAATCACATATCTGATGAAGGATTAGTATCTAAATACATGAAGAAAACTTAAGACACAAAAATAAGAAAATAAGTCAGTCGGTAAAAAAGTTAACCAAAGATACAAAGTCTTCTCAAAGGAGGATATACAGATGGTAGTTAGCACATTAAAATATTCTCAACATAATTTACCATTAGAAAAAGGTACAAGATTCAATCATACCATATTACAACAAGATACAATCATGTACTTATGAGAAAGACTAAAATAACAAACAACAACAACCAAACCCACTTGAAGATATAAGTAGTAATGAAGACTTTGAGTACAGGAGCTCTCATTCTCCTGGTGAGAATGCAGTCTTTTAAGGACTACTGTGAAATAGTTTGACACTCAGGATAAAGTTTTACTTATATTTACCATATGACCCAGATATCTTAGACCTGAAGGTTTTATTCAGTGAATTGAAAACTGATGCTTGAACAAAAACGTTCATACGAATGGATTTAGTAGATTTTTTTCATACTGGTCCTAAATTAAACTACTAAGATGTCCTTCAACATTTGATTGATAACACAGATCCAATCGCAGTATTCAATTCATGCAACTGAATACTATTCAATTATAGTAAGGAATGAACTATTGATTCACAAAACATAAATAAATCTTAAATATATACTTTAAATGAAGCATGTCTGATCCAAAAGACTGTATATTTTGTGATTCAATTTATATCACACTCTGGAAAATGTAAAGCTGGAAAATTAACCAGTGGTTATTATGGATTAGATAGTGGCAGTGACAAAATAATTAACATATGGGAAAAGTAGGTAATTGAAATTTCTGTGTGATACTATAGTCCTATTTTACAGTTACTACAACAAAATATCATAGGCTGGATGACTTAAAATACATTTATTTCTTATAGTTTTAGAGGTTGGAAAGTTCAAGATCAAGGTGAGGACAATCTTTTTCCAGTTGGGGCTCTCCTCCTGAATTGCAGAAAGCAATCTCCTCATTGTGTCCTAAGGTGGAAAGAAAGGAATTTAAGATACCCTCCTCATCCTTCTCATGCGCCTCATCCTCCTCTCCTCCTTCTCCTCCTGCTCCTCACTTCCTTCTCTCCTCACCTCTCCTCCTCTTTCCATCATGTCATCCTCTAACCATGATTATCTCCCAAAGTTCGCATCTCTAAATACTATTGTACTTGGGGATTTGGGCTTCAACATATTAATTTTGGGAGACACAATCTCTTAGTCCATAATAGGTAGGTGGGGAAGGATACAGACCTCCATATTTCAATTGCACCATGAAGAGTGACTTGTAGTGCATACAAAACTTTAAAGCCACCATGATAACAGAGGAACACAGCATATAATTTAACTTGCGATAAATAGATCTAACGGCATTAGGGATCTATGACATCTCACTGAATGGGATGGGAAAAAAAGAATTTGATATAAATAACTCTAGAAACCAATTTTTTAAAGATAGGAAAGACAGAAGGGTTATTAATAACAAGCAATTTAAGAAAAGAATGAAGGAAGAGAGGGAAGAATAGAAGAAGGGAGGGTTGAAGGAAGGGAGAGAGGGAAGAAATGAGAAGAAACATTCGTATTTAATTCATTGTTCATTTTTTCACCCTGGTACCTAGTCTCAAATCTAGGTTTTGGACCTGTATGTGGTCTCACACCAAAGCTCAGTGCCTGAGCTACAAGCGCACACCCAGAACCAAGTATTTTTGTAGAGATAATCTAAGATTAAATGTAAAAAGAACTGAATACCAATACAATGATCCAGGTAGCAATGTTATTTCTCATAGAAGTAAGATTTAGTAATTCTTCAATTACTTCATGTATGTGTACTCGGTTGAACAATAAGTGGATCATTGTAGGTATAGGCTTTTCTCTGTGAGTGAAAGGAATTTTGGAACTCTTTGCACTACCTGTGAAAATCTGTGCATCTCATTTAAAAATAAAATTTTATAAGATCTTGACAAAGAATTCCCCAGCTTTGTTCTTCTTCAAGTTTGTGTTAGTTATTTTTCATTATAATTTTAATTTGGAAATAGTTTAAGACTCATGAGAAGATGCAAATATTAAAGAAAATCTTGGTGGTCACTTCACCAATCATTCCAATGATAGTATCTTAAATAATCATTTTATGGAATCAAAATCCTGAAGTTGGCATTGACATAATGCTATTAATTAAATGCAGACATTATCGGGGTTTCACCAGGTAAACAGGTACCAGTTTGAGAAGTGTGAGGTAATTATAGTTCTATGAAACTTTATCACACATAGGTTCATAGAGCCACTACAATCAAGACAAAACTCTCCCGAACCCAAAAAGAAACTTCTGGATGTTACCCCTTAGATGTCACATCCTGTTTGTAACTTTAACACCTGGATTTCATTGATCTTGTCTTCATCACTATAATTTTATCACTTTGAGAATATCATAAAGTATCTAGCCTTTTGAATTTTTTCATTTAGTATACTGTCTTTGCAGTCCATCCAGGTTATTGTGCTTTATCCATGACTTTGTGTTGCTGAGCGGGCTTCTGTTGTATTAGAGTTTTAAAATCCATTCGCCTATTTAAGGATATTTGGGATACATTCAGTTTGGGGTTGTTACAAAAAGAGTATGAAAATTTATGTACAAGCTTGTGTATAAGTGTTTGTTCATTCCCTAGAATAAATACATAGTAGTGGGATTGCTAAATTGTATGTTAAGCATATCTGTGACTTTATAAAAATTGTCAAACTATCTTCCAAAGTAGCTACACTGTTTTGTGTATTCAGCAATAATTTGCTTCACATCTTGGTCAATACATGGTAATGTCAATCTCCTAAAAAAGCTATTCCAAGAATTGTCTAGTGGTTTCTCAGAGCAGTCTTAACTTTTACTATCTCCGATGTTTGATGGTGATACAAATCTTTTCAAGTGCTCATTGGCCATCTCTTTATTATTCCTCTCTGATAAAGTTTCTTTCAAGGCTTTTGCCCATTTTCATATTGGACTGCTTTTTTTTGACTGCTGAGTTTAGAGAATTAATTATATTTTGGATGCAATCCCTTTACTAAGCATGTTACTTACAAATATCTCCTAGTCTATGTTTTCTTTCTCATCATCTATTAAGATTTTTTGTACTGCAAAGACTGGTGCTTTTTTAAAACACTTTTGATCAAGTTTCATTGATTACATCTTCTTTGTCTAATCATGCCAGTAGAGACTGTCAAAGAACTCTGCTTATTCCTAAGTCATGAATATTTTTACCTATATTTTCTTCTAAAAGTATTATAGATTTAGGTTTTAATTTAGATCTACAATGCATTTTGAGTTAATTTTATAAGATATGAGATTCATATCATGTGACATCAATATTTTATCAATCAATATCCAATAATTACATCAGTTACTGAGAAATTTCTTCTTACTGCAAATGTTTTTGCATCTTTTGCAATATAGAGTTGATGTGCTTGTATGGCACTATAGATAAATTCTGTTCTCTTCTACTTTGTATGCTTAATCTTCTGACAACGCCATTATACCTTGATTAACTATGTAAGTCTTAAAATTGAGAGCTCACTTTTTGATAACTAATGACAAGTCTATAAAAATTTAGAAGAATTTTATTGAACCTATATTAATGGGGGAAAACTAACATTGTTTACTCTGATGAATCTCATAGTCATGAGCATATTATATTTGTTAGTTCAATTACATTTTCTTTGATTTGGTCATTACATATTTTATTCACAGGCATGCAGACTGTGTTTATGTTTGTTAGATCACACTTAAATATTTCTCCTTTTTGGGAGTGATCGTAAATGCTATTATGTTTTTGATTTGTTCCCAATTATTCATTACTAGCATAGAGAAATAGTATTGATTTTTGTGTGTGCTGATAATTTGTGTTTCACAACTTTGAAAAACTCACTTATTAGCTCTGGTAGTTTTTGATTGATTCTAAATTTAATTATAGACAGAGAAAAGTACACACTATAGAAAATTTTCTCAGGACATAGACAATTCATGTTGCATGCTTTCTGGCTTTTCCTTTATCATACAGGCTACCAACATACATTACATATCAAATCATTTTTAGTTTCTAAAATATCAGTGTTTATCAAACTCATGTCAACTCAACTAAGTATAGTTTACCTATTTTTCACTGAGTAAATTCATCTAATTAATACTGCACAAAAGCAAGTTAATATGTGCATTAAAATATGCCTTGTACTTTATAGATTTCTATCTTATTCTGTTACATTAATTTCACTCCTCATTTATATCCCAGATGAACTTCAAGGGAAAATCTTTCATCTTCCTTTGGAATATTCTGTCAAATCTTTCATTTTGCTCCACAGTCAAGTGATGTTTCCAGTCTCCAATGGTACCTGTGAGATGAAGAACACCTAGGTGAGGGAGCAGTATTATCAGTGCAAATGTTCCCTCCATCCCTCTTTAATGTCTACTCCAAGACAAGATAAAATCTGTTCTTTTCCATGAGATCTAATACTTAAATTTTTGTAATGCAGGGTTGAGCTAAAAAATAGCATTAAGAAAGCAGGAACACCAAAAATAGAGTTAGAGTCCACTTTATGATCTCTGAGAATATCAGATGCTACCAATCTATATAATATTTTTTAGAAGGAAAGCAAAACTCAACTACATGAAGATATTAGGGTTTTTAAAATATTTTATTAGCTGCCATGCACCATACTTGGCAAACTACAGCTATCATGTAATACAATTGTTTAAGAAAAATATACAGCCAAGTAGTTATTCATTTTTAAAATTGCAAAATGGACACAGGAAGATATTCAAGTAATAAAACCAAGGTCACAGATGGATCCTGAAGGTACCATTGCATTAATTTTACCTGATAGATTTTTGAAATCAAGCTGAAGTCAATTTTTATCATTAAAGAATGGCAATTTTAATTTTCAGATATAAAAATATCTTTTTTGAATATTATTACTGGCATTTGGAATAGTCAGAAAGCTCTTATGGGCATGAGAATTACAGTATAGCTGCGATAACTGAGCAATAAAGTAAGAGTAGGTAATAAATGAGACAAAAGGAGCAATATTTTTAAGATATCATTATTAAGAACAATTTCATTAATACCTTTGCATAATTAGCAATTAATATAAAAAATTAGAGAATAATGTATAAGTAAACCATAGAAGTATAAATCATGTTTTAAAATGATGTATATTAAAAAGTATAAGCTTTTTAAGAACTTAGAGGACATTAGAAGGAAAATATATTCATTTTTAATAACTCCTTGCACATTATAGGAGTTCAATAAAAATTTGTCGTATGTCATTGAATAATGGAATTCATATCAGATTGGGTTAATAAGGTATCAATCTACTTTTTACAATGAAGACATGTGACACATGAGATAATAATAATCAAAATGTCCTCCCTCACATAAAATATATTATTGAAGTATAGTACTAAAATATTCTAGGAGACATAGAGAAAAACATTTATTTCTCATGGTCACATATGTCATGTCTTCAGTAATGACATGCTAACAAATTTTTCAGTATAGAGTCAAATGAAGTAAAGGAAGGAGCTTAATATTTATTAGTCAGGTTCATGAAAAAACTGTTCAGCTTCCTGAAATACTTTTCAGGACTACTTTCAGCTAAGATCTTTGATTTTTTCTGGGGACCAAATGGGTATTTGGGTAGCTATACTGGAAGCACTCCTTAATGACCAGAAATGCAAAGAAACTCTTCACACATTTACTTCTAAACACCATTAAGCATTACCTTTGCGCAGAAAATGTCCCTCATCGCTTTTTGTCCCAACTTCATATTTTAGTATATCGTTGTAATTTGCTCGCGGATCAGACTTCATGTTCTGAAATGTAGCCTGATTCACAACACAATCCATATCCTCTTCACTCAGTTCTTTATTAAGAAAACTACAGATTTTATGTACAGAACTCCTGAGATCCTGAAAAAATTGTGAAGAAGATGATTTATTCAATTATAATGAATTCATGAACTAATGTCTTTGTCATATTTTGTAAAACTGATGATGCTTGACTTTATTCTAAGTTTTGACAAGGATACATTGCTTCCTTATTCCTTCTATGATAATACATTGTCAGCTTTTTTTGAACTTCGTATTATTTGAAATCATGTGAAGAGATCATCTTCATTCTTTCATTTAACCAACACTGAGAAAACATTCTATATTTTAGAAAATGTGCTAGTTACTGGGAATATCTGAGGAAACAATAGGATGCTGTCAGTATGTTACCAGTTCACAATTTTATGAGGAAAAGAGTGTACAAGTATATAATTTCCTTGAATTACAAAGGAATTATGTGATAAACCCATAGTTAATAGAAAATATTCTAAGTTGAAAATGCATTTACTTTATCTAATGTACTGAACATCATAAATTAATCTAATCCACTTTAAGTGTGCTCAGAATATTGATGCTAGACTACAGCTGAGGAAAATCATCAAATACAAATCAAGTTTATTACAAATTTTTAATGACTCATTTGATCTATTGAATGCTATACAAAAGTGAAAAACAGAATGCCCTAGCTCTAAATTCCAAGCTTGTTTTTTTTTAGTGAGAAAATAGTGGTTTTAACCACTGTTAAGTCAAAAAGCTCATTAAATTAAACTATCGTAAGTTAGACTATAATTAAATAGAAAGGGACCAAAAAAGAAAAACCAAGATCTGATGATTTCACTGGTGACTTCTACAAAATGTTTAAAGAATAATTTATATCAAACTTTCTCAATTTTTTCAAAAACATTTAAGAGGAGGAAGTATTTCCAAAATCATTTTATAATACCAGTATTACCCTGAAATAAAAAAAAAAACTGTAAGAGATTAAACTTGATTCCCTCTAGTGGTCTAGTGGATAGGCCCATCGCCTCCACCTGGTTTAATCCACATACACCCCAAGCTCCCTGGTTCAAGAGCAGAGGAACAAGGGAGATAAACAACTAAATAAACAAAGGCTTTTTCCACCCCTCTCTTCCTGCCTGCCTGCCTGCTCACATTCATTCTTGCTTGCACCTTTCTTTATTTTTTAAAGTAATTAAACTAAAATGGAATATTATATATGATGTTCCTCAGCTAATTGCTAGCAAAAAAAAAAACATAAAGAGGATTATATAATATTATCAGGAAGCTTTTACCCGGGGAATGCATAGGTAATTTCAACATATGAAAATAAATCAAAGAAGCATACTACATTTACAGAATCAAGGAAAGAAATTAAATGATCATCTCAACTAAGGCAAAGAAAGCACTTTTTAATATCTAAAATCTTTTCATGATAAAAGCACTCAGTAAAGTAAGAATAGAAGAAAACTACCTCACACAAGAAAGTCATAAATTATTTACTGCTAACATAGAACTGAGTGGTGAAAGACTAATTTTTGCTAAAATCAGAAACATGGCAGGATGTCTCTGGAAAAGCATAAATTATTTCTGGAGTTTAAAAGTAAGTCCTAAATTACAGAAACTTGAAATGCCTTCAATATTCAATGAGTGGGCTTATGATTTAACTCACAAGAAATCAATGAAGAAGCAGATTGGATACAGGATGAAAGAGAATAGCTTGCTGAGTTATAAATTATCTTTTAGGTGACAACTGTCAGTAGGAAAACTTGAGTTTGATTAGGCATACAGAATAGCAGGTCCCTACTATCAGATTATTTCTACAAACAATATATATGTATGTGTATCTTTGTGGTGTGTGTGTGTATAATCGTGTTATGTACTTTGAATATATAAGACAATATAGGCAAAATAAGCAAAATAAAAACAAAATAAATAGAACTATGACTTACTATACTATAGTCATCAGAAAGAAGTTTTAAGTAATTATGAATATGATATGCAAGCTAATAAATATGGAAATTTGACCAAAACTGGAAATTGTGAAAAATAATGTAACATATTTAAATACATTTCAATTCTTGAATAGAAATGAAGACTCTAGTGAATATTTTTAGTAGCATATTAACTCACAGAGAAAATGAACTGGGAACTAAGAAGAAGGAAATATTCAGAATGTTAAACCATGAAAGACAAAAGAGATCAACTTCCTCTTAAAAGAATTTTTTTGTTTAACAGCTTAAGACTCATTATTATGATTCTTTAAATTTCTCCATTTAAGCATAATTCCTCAGCATGTGAACCATTCCCTAATACTGCCACTTCTCACTGTCCGTATTTCTCAGCTATTGTCCTCAGTGAACTATTCTTCATGCAAGAAAATGAGAACTCTCTCTTTTGCCATAATATGCTTCAATACCAAAACAACTATACCAAATCTTAGGTATGTATTAATTTCTTATAGGTTTTACCAATCACAACATAATAAAGAAAGATCAAAGGACGGGAAAGATTTAGTCTCTCTGTCTGCTATGCTTTCTCAATATTAATTTACTAATTGCTTTTCACTTCTCTCATTATAAACAAAATCTTATTACTTCATATTTTAAAATAAAGCATATACATGTAGTTAATGAGTTGAGGATAGCTCCAGATTACCACCCACCTCAGAATCTGAATTCAAGATGTGAAGTTTACCAATAGACTTGGACTGACAGTCAAGTCTCAGACCTGGGACTCCAGAGGAGACTTAATGCTGGTGCCACACACATAAACCACACCCCTCTACTCCATAACAGAGACTACCCCCCACCCCACTGATATACACAATTATTTATATTGGTCCAAGCACAGCAGAAGAAAGCAGAGGCTTAATATAGAAATTAAAATAAAGACAGCACACTTTTTGGTAATGCGAAGATAAGCCGTTCAGCTCTATGCTACAGATCAGGATTTGAAATGGGAAGACAAAGGAAGATAAAACAAGCTTAGCTGAGAACTTCTTGTCACAAGAAGACAACAATTTCTCTCCAGAAGCAAATTCACAAGACATGGTGGATTATATACTTTTAATGTATAGAGAATTAAAATAGCAATCACAATGAAATCCCAAAAGATGCAAGAATACTCAGAAAAGCAAACGAAAGAGATATAAAAGATCCCAGCAACACAAGTCAATGAGTTCAAAATTAAATTAACAAGCAGAGGTAGAAACAAACACAAAACAAAGTATCAGAGACTCAGAATGTGAATAATGCAATAAAAAAGAGTGATTGTTCTATAGAAAATTTAGAAAGCTTGCATTCTCTTGCTTTGGCTTAGAATTCTCTTTCACATCTTTTTTGTTAACTCACATTCACAGCTTACAGTTTTCACATTACTTTTTCTCAGAAAACATTATTATACTCTTTGACTAGACCAGATGCCCATATTCCATCTATTGATCATACATGCACTTTTGATCAACAAGTCTTACATGTTTTGACTTATATATACTTGCTTGGGGAACACTCCCTGAATAAATGATTCTGTTCTATTTTTTCCCTCGTGATTTTGTGCCTGTCACATAATAGGATTTGATACTTTCTGAATAGATGAGTATATTTTTTACAGCAAATCCTCAGATCAGTCAGAGGTGGCCAAGTGGGGAACTTCAAAGCTTGTGTCTACACGATGTTTTAAGACAGCTTTGGTGGAAGGTGAACATGTAAGCATTATGTGACCCACATGAAAGCTATGTTTCAGTGCTGTGTTAACAAAACATGAAAACTTGATTTAGAAAGGCACACAGTCACCTCTGGCTACTCTTATCTTCATGTCAGCCGCAGCGCTCCACTGAGCCCTTGCTCCTCTTCAGGTTGTGCTGCTCTAGACGTTCCAGAGAATTCTGTGCTGCACATGCAACAACTGTTTCGTGAAATGTTCCCATAAAAACGAGTAACAAAGACAACTGTGGATGGTGAGAAGGGACCCCAGAGATGACCGATAATTAAAGGATGGGCAGGGATGTATAAACCTCAGAAGAAGCCAGAAAACTGATTAGGGATGAATATAACTCGGAAAATGTGAGTCATTGAAACCATTCTGAGAATGTGTTTGAAGGAAATAATTTTAAAATTTATTTTTATTATTATTGAAGGGATATTGCATTTTGACAATGACTTGTTTTGATGTGTACATAGTAGTATTTTTACATTTACAAATAGCATAGTAGATTTACTAATATCCCCCACCCCTTGTTTTCTCCCTTCATTTGCAGTTAATTCCCCTCACCCCATTTCCTCCACTCCTTCCCTGTCACTTTGGTACTCCCTGATTTCCCTGATTTCCCTTTCTGTCTCTCATGTAAGTGTCCATAGTGATTTGGAGTTCTCTATCTCTCTCTTTCACTCCCCACCTCCCATTTTTAGTGCTTTTATTTATAACGTTTGTTTTTTCAAAAGAAATATTTTTAAAATGACCTTCTCCACTTACCTTCTTCATCTCCTCATATGTCATGAACAGAATATTGAAGTCATGTCTGTGCTCATACCAGCCTTTGATGTGATCAAACCAAAGGCTTCCTACCACTGTAGAGAAAATTAATAACAAGATAAATATGTTGTACTTCTTTAACAGCAAACTATGGTCTTCTTTTTCTGTTCTGAAATTATCAAAAAGGAAAATAAAGCTGTCACTACTGAACATCTATGCTGCCTTTTAAAAATGGTGTTTGGGGAAGCAATTACATAATCTTAATAAAAACATGCCTTTGCAAGTTATTCTGCATGTGTGGGAAGGCAGAAAAATAATAATTCTAAAGAACTAGTTTCAATAACTTCTTAAGGTAAACCTCTTCTTTTCCCTACTCCACTCTCCTGATAATGTCTATTTCTCCCTTATTTTCTATTTTATGATCTCTACTAGTAAACTTTATGATCTACAGTGAGTCAGAACCTAAATATAATCTTCTACAGGAGGGAAGAGTCCAATTATATAGGCCTATCCTAAGTTTCAGTGTGATGAGAACTTCCATTGTCACATAGGCCTACCAGCCACAGGTTCCTGACAGAACATGAAGAGTACACCCGCCCTGAACAATTGGCTGTTCTGGAACACGAGGTCTAGCTTTGGATCTAACTAGTTTGAAATGCTAACTGGTTTGTGGTTCTCATAATCAAGTGAAAATATTTCTTAAACAGCATGCCTTTGCAGCCCAAAGGGGTTCTGGTGAGGAAAATGAAACCACGGGGTGTCAGATTAAGTTGATGTATAAGAGTAACCATTTAAATGCATTTTCTCTTCTTTCATGACCCTTCTCCATTTTCTTAAAAGACAATCCCTAAGTTATAGAATTGGATGGAATGGTGTCATTGTCACATAAACATGTTGCTTGATAAATGAATTTAATTACCTTTTCCATCTAGAAACTTTTTCATGAAATCTTCTATGGATTTGGAACCTTCAAATACAGCCAGGAAATTTGAAAAATGAAAATATGAGACCAAAATATCTTTGGGGTTTCTGTAGATGTAAATAATCTGCATGGGGAAATAATGAAATACATTTAATAATTCTGGTTATCCACACAAGTCTTGTTAACACTTACATATTATTTCATTATTGAATTAATGATTTAATGAATGCGTGATCATTTATTTCGTACAGTCTCCTACTTGTGGAAATTTAGATTGTGTCATTTTTTGCAGCTACAAGGACTGCTGCAATAAGTAACCCATTGACATGTCTGGTCATTGTGTAAATATCTAAGACTAAATTCTTAAAGTGAAATTGTGAGTTTCATTAATATTGCAAGTTATCTTGCATAGAATTCATTTCAATTTACCCTCTCTGAGCATTAAGTGATATTTGATATACAATCAAAGTAGTAATGGATATGAGTAAATAAAGAAAAATTATTTAACAGATTTTGTTGAAATAAATAATAATATACATAGAAAAAATAAAAACAGATTTCTACTTCATACCATACATGAAAAGTACTTAAAATGGATTAAGATTGAATTATTAATGCAAACTTTGACATAAAAATATGAACAACATGTTTCTGATCTTAATAAAGGGAAGATTTCCCAATAAGAAAAAAATGTATATAAAGTAGTATTGATCTAATAGTCTTTTCAATTTAATGCAGACTGATAATCAAACTCTACCATAAATCTACAAAAAGCAACAGGATGAGAAGAAAACATATGGACAATAATATATTATACCTAGAATACACATAGAAAAACTCAACAAGAAAAAACAATGCAGTAAGAAAACGTGCCATCATGTCAGTGAATGCATAATAATTTTGTCCAATAAACATATCAATAACCTCATCACCAATACTTAGAAAAATGCAAATTAAGATACAATTTAAAAAATCAGACCAATAAAAATTTAAGTCTGACAGAAAAAAGTTACTAGGCAAAAAAGAACTCGTACATTACTTGCTTCAGTATAAATGGTGCACCTGCTTTAGTTAAAGAAATAATAATCTTACAAAGGTTACTATTTGTGTATTCCGAGACTTTGCAATTGTATTCCTGGAGATACTCTAGGAAAGCTTGTGCAGATGTGCACCTGGGGACATGCTGAAGAATGTTTATAGTAAAATGTGTTATAACAACAAAATACTAGAATAACCTATCAGTAAAAGGAGAGCTTTAGATATAACTATTCATACATCTTGTTGAAAAATTATACAGCAGTGAAAAATAATTTTGAGAACTAAGAACCAAGACATGTGGCAAAATTCCAGGGAAAAAGAAAATGTGTGACAATATAAAGTAAAAATTAAGGGCAAATGCTCTAACATATAAAAGTCTAGCAATAACCAAAACAAAGGAAGCTTTGCGAACTGAGAAATGTCAAAGAAAATCTTAAATGGAACAAATTCTAGAGACAACTGACAAGATTTTGATTTAGCAAAACTCATAGGAGATTTACACACACAGCTTTAAATGTAAGGATAAAAGGAGCAACAAAACAAACTTACAAAATTACTTATACTGATTTTAGCATACTGATGGATGGAAGATTTTTGTTTCTTTGACTCAATTTATATCTATATTTATTTCTAAGACTTTATTCTACATTTTAAAATTGTTCCTTAATTCGTGTACAAAACTATAAAATAGGATTTATGCCATAAATAGAGCATCACTGGCGCGCCCTGGTGGAGACAGGGTTGAATGCAGTCCGCACACATCCCAGGGACCGAGGTGCTCTTCCCTGGGCAGGCGCAACTACAAATATGTAAAAGTAAATTAAATAAACAAAAATGTTTGTTCCTCCTCTCTCCCTGCCTGCTTGAATGTCGCCTTCATTCTTGCCTGAACCTTGCCTTAAAAAAATAAGAGAAATTGAGGATTATTAAATTATTAGTGGATTTCATTTCACTATTAAGAGTGGGGAGTAGGACACAGCATCAACAGAGTAGCCCAAAACGGCAAATGTTTCTCATAAAGAAAGAAGAAAAATAAAAGTAAATGTAAACTTGGAATAGGAAAAAATTCTCAGCACAATGTGTTCCCCCAAATCAACTGCAAAAGAAAACTAAATAAAAAACAGAAGAAAGGTACTGTAAATACTAGTAAGTAAAGAACAAGAGGGAAGGATTTGTCATCACCTCCATTCTGTTTTATTCCTGCAGATTTTAACAGCTAAAGTAGAAAAAAGTGTAAATATTGCATAGTAAAAATAAAATGTATTTCTTAAAGAATAAATAGGACAAAGGGGTAATAAAACTAATTTAAGAGACAAAGGGACTCAAACAAATGGAGTTACAAGCCAAAGCCTATTTCTTTACATCAAAACATAAATAGAAAAGACAATTGTCAGAATGATATCTAGTTTATAATAACCATGAAGAGCAAACAAAAACTGGAGATTCAGAAAAGAACGCTTTAGAAACATACAAAGAACACCATAGCAAATCTGGTGGACATAAAAATAGACCTGATAAATAGTCTGATAGAATGGGGCTGGATAAAGTGTTGAAATATTTCAATATTAAAGATTGTTCAGAAGTAACCTATATATTTAATCAACTCCAATAAGATCTAAAATCACTGGAGAAATTAAAATATTAATAAAGTTGCTGAAGATTTTCCTTATCAGTTGTAACATTTTAAATGATGAAGAACTACCATATAAACTAGTCTAGTCATTGTTAAATAAAGAATGAAGTAAAAAACTGAAGAGTTGTTGCATGATCTTTCTAATGGGGGAAGTGTTTTCTAGCAAGTCACAAGAGTCCAAAGCTACAAAGGAAAGATGAATCAATTTGTTATAAAAAAATTAAAAGCACTGAATGATTTTAAAAGATAAACTACCAATTGAAAAATATTTGACCTACATGAATTCTTCTACAAAAGTGTAAATAAAAGGCAAACTAGAGGAAAAAATGAATATATAAGTTATATAAAGACATAAAGGTCTAGACATATATTTTTAGAAGATTTTCAAACTTGTTAAGATCAAAAGGGCCACACATTCTCAAGAATAAGATTTTTTTAAAACTGAGTATATTAGAAAAGTTTGACAATTCCAGGCATTGATGAATGTGAAAGGAAAAAAGGCATTACTGTATGCCATTTGATGACGTGTTAATTGACAGATTTCACAAGGCAAATAGGTAATAACTAAAAAACATACTTGGACAATTTAACTGGAAAACTGCTTTTTGAGAGGAACACTTTACCAGAACGAAAATGCGCAACAATCTATAAGAGAGTTTATTGTAAAATTATGTATATATATATATGTATTTGCTGCAACCTATCTATTAATATCCTCTAATATTGTATGGCGATACAATAAAGTCCCCTGAAAATCTTAAAAGGAATAGAATTTTTGCTCTGTGTTTTATGATCGTACTAAGCAGTGTGTGGTGACCCAATGTAGGAATTTACCTATAATTCCATGTACAGTAATCCCTCACCTATAGCGGGAGTTACATTCCAGAGAGCCCCCCTGATAGGTGAAAATCCACGAAGTAGCGGTGTTATAATTTATTTTACTATTTATATATATTTTACGGCCTTACAAACTCTTCCTACTTTCCTATAAATCCTTCCCACTCTCTTATTAACCTTTCCACACTCTTATAAATGCTTTCTACACTCTTAAACCTATGTAATTTTAAGAACATATAAAATTCTATGTGGGTATCACTAGTAAAGTAGACAGATACTGCAAAATCCTGCTATAAAGCGAAAATTCCATCATACGGAATTAGATATATATATATATATACATATATTTAAAAAAACGTGATACAGTGAAGCCACGGTAAGTGAACTGGGATATAGTGAGGCATGACTGTATATTTCAAGGTCTGAAACAATACTTAAGATATGATAATGACATTTAAAAGAATTTGGATAAGCAGAGATAGAGAATAATATTTGCAGAAGATATTTTTATTTGTGCAAAAGATCTGTGAGTTATTTATATGACATACTTTAACTTTCTTACTCTTGAGACCTCTTGGTACTAAATAATACGGCATGTGAGAAGCGAAGATGCGGGGAGATGGCATCTTGTCAAAGTCCATTCTTTGTATAGTGTATTCGAAGAAGGGGGCTCTATGAGCTGTATCTACGTTGCTAGTTTTGTTACGATGATCTGCATAATTAATCAAACATAGTATTTGCTGTGTCCAGATTGTACCTGTAAAAAAAAATCTTGTTTCAAATCTAAATGAATTTGCAATAATAATATAAATAGCAATGTCATCCACTTCAAAATTATGTGGAGTATAATTAACACACTCTAAACATGCTAAAGAATTGACTCATTCGCTTGTTAATTTTGATATTAAAATTAGTAAAGATAAAATGCAGAGCTCTTAGTTACTTTTCCTCTCTGCAGAGTTATGGCTTTTCTGATTCCATGATAGTAGTGATTGAGATTAATCCTTCAGGTCTTTCTGTTTCTTGTATTTTGCGTAAGCTTTCCTTTTTACAGTTTTCTGTGGTTCCCTCTGTCTCTCCTTTCATGGTTTCAAAATTCTCTTAAAGTTTTATATTTTGGAAATACAGACAAATTAAGAGGTCAAGTTACCTTTTACCTCTTTTGCTTCTTCTATTGTAGCATAAGTCTTCTCATGCCATGTTGAATACATGCAATCTAATGAATACATAAATGCAGTATCTGGAAAAGGGCACATCTGTATACATGTATCAGCAAATCAGAGTCCTCCAACTTACCAGATTTGGGATAGGTAACTAGGAAGACATCATCATCTCTAATTTCAAAATCTTCTAGAGTTTCTAGCATATCAGCATCAACTGAATTACGTTCAAAATAATAGCCTTTAAACTTCAACAAGTGTGTGTCTGTGTCGTCCATAATTATTCACCTACAAGTAAAAATAGATAAAATAATTTTCACGGTCTTAGTATTTTATAAGAATGACCAGCATTTATTAAATATTCAGCATGTGGCAATCGCCATTTAAATGTCATATGTTAGCATGACCTGGTGGAGCAGTGGTTAAGTCAATCATCTCCGAAGGAGCAAGCTACATACCTCTGGGTTTGAGTTGAGCCCAAGGGGAAGAAACTAGTTTGAACAATAAAATAAAAATAAAAGATGCTTGTTCCTCCTCTCTCTTCCTACCTGACTGCCTACTCACCTTCATTCCTGACTTCACCTTTCCTAAAAAATAAAATAAATAAGTGCCATATGTATATCAACTCATTTATCATTTTACATATATAAAATCATCTAATCTTTGCAGAAACTCAACATTGCTAGAGGTATTGTTTTTTTGTCATTTTTAAGATGAGGAAACTAAGACACTAGGAAATTAAAACAAATTTTCTTAAAACCCATGTGGAAGGTACTATGACACCAAACAACACAGGTGTGGAAATTAACGTTCAGAGAGGTTTTACACATAATTCTAGGCTATCTAGAATCTGGCTAGCCAAGCCGGCAAGGTTTGATACCAATTTGACGTTAGTCCATGCTTTTAGTCACTTTTCCACAGAGATTCTTAGTCTTTCATATTTTCATTTTTTCAAATAGAAATAGGAAATCGTTAATAAATTTTATTTCATTTATTCCTCGAGCATGAATCACCTGCTGTCTTTGAAAGAAGATTCTGAATTGTTGGAGTCTGACACATTGTTTCAACTCATTTATAAAAATGTTCTGCATGAGGAACACTAATTGGTTTTACTTTGCAAAGTTTTCCCTCCTATAGATGGAAGATGTTTTATGGTAATTATTATATTTTCCAGTAGAATTGCTTTATCAGAAATCTAAAATAATACTAAATAAGAAAGTCAAAATAAAATAGGGATCAATTAATCAAAAATCAGATCAGTCAAGTATTTCTTTAATTATGGAAGCCTGAGAAAATTCTTCTTACATGTTAAAGAGATGAGTGCATTCCAAAAGTTTTAATACTATTAGGTTACGATGAGCATACATTTGTTTGTATTTTAAAAAATACTGTGCACACAAAGCCGTAAAATGTAATGACTTTGCAAATAATCTAGTACATTTGAACAACAGATAGAATCAGATGCTAGAAGTTTGCTAAATAAGAGTAGATAACCTGTATGCCTTGGTAGAGTAGTGGTTGGGTCATCGCCTCTGGTCAGACCACAGTCCACATACATCCCAAGGACTCAGGATCACATCTGGGTCAGAGGGAACAAGCAAAATGAACAGCTAAATACAGCTAAGTAAAATGCTTTTTCCTCCTCTCTTTTCCCGCCTGCCTGCCTGCTAGCTCATGTTCTGCCTGCATCTTTCCTTTAAAACAGAGACAGAAAAGCCAATTTCATCTTTAAATTTAAAAAAAAAGAGCAGATAATCACTTGCATTAAAACCACCCTAATTTTGCGGGAAGCATTCATGGTTCTGGGTCAATATATAAGATAGATTGATTGAGAAGTTCTGGGGAAGGTGACCTAGAAATCAGCATACAATCCCACCATGGTAAGAGCAACTGAATAAGAAGCAATTCTTCCCAATGTCTCGTCTCAACTTCTATGTCAACAGAAAATACCAGCAGCAATACCCCCATCCTCCCACCCCAATCAGCTGAAACCAACATCCCGGATACAAGGACCTACCCTGCCTGGGAAAATGAAAACTCCAAAGCACCCAGGCTACATGAGAAACTGCAAAAGCACTCTATTGCCAGAGCAAGTGAGACTCCAAGCTGCATGGGAAAGGAGAATGCACTTGGCCTCCCAGAAAGTATAAAGACCCCAAGTTTCAGAAAACTGAAAAATATCTTGTTCTCCAACAATACAAGATCCCCACTCCAGCTACATAAGAAACTGGGAAGTTCCTGCATCCCATTCTCCTATACCCGCTCACGTAGCCTTGTAAACTCCAATCCCTGACAAATGGAAGCAAACTCACTCCTGGAGTCTGGTCCCTTCCCTCCCTTGGAGTGTGACTCAGTCTATCACTTATCACAAATTTTTCCATTGTGTGCTTACTTGTGGTGAATTATTTCACCCCTGCACTCTGGCCATAAACTTGCAAATCCACCTTCCACCTTTCACACATAAAAATTACAAATCAAAATAGTGATAAAGCATTTTCTCAATTTCTATAGATACTTTTAGCCAAACTCCAGAGAAGCCTTCATAGGATGTTATTTGATTTCAAAATAAAGTGTTCAGTTAAGGTCCTCCTAACCTCCTAGAGTTTTCCTCATGGCAAGTCCAAGCGGCTTCCCCTATTGAGAATGAGGATAGAATAGACTGGCCAATAAATCACAATGAAAGGTTGACAGAGGCAGTTGGAAAGCTGTTTTGACAATGGCATCACAAAGGGTTCAGAAAACACTTCGGAAAACTCAGCTTTGCTGAGTGTGGTGAGGAGAAATTACACTGTATAACTGGACAAATGAAGAAAACTGTAAGCAGGAAACAGAGCTGAAGATAAAGGCAAAGATAAAAGTGGGAGTCACTTCAGGCCCCTCCTGACAACTGATGTTGCCACCACCCCCAGAGCCCACAAACATCAACTTCAGACACTCTGGATGCTGGGAAAGGAGGAAAGAGCAGCATGAAGTCCACACAAAGCATTCTGATCATTGCATCTTTTGGTGGCATTGATCATGGTCAGCCTGTTGTTCTTGGTGTCAGAATAATCAGGACTGTTGTGTCACAATAGGCAGAGAAAAGTGTGTGGTACAGAGCAGATTCATGTAATATCTCATCATTGGCATTTCATTTACTGCTAGGCTCTCAGCGATGAGTCTACAACAAAAGCGGATCTATAAAGAAAATATGAGGGAGACACAAGATGCACTCTTTTTTAAAGAAAAAGGGCATCTTGTGTCTCCCTCATATTTTTTTTATGACAGTCTAAAAGAAAAGGAAGAAATTCAGAAAGATGAGTAGAAAAAAAATACATGCTGAAGAGAGGGGGGTATACTGAAAGAGGTTCTGAGTCAAGATTCTTACTACTCACTGTCAGAGATCTGTTGATGAAGCAAAACACACTTCTGATAGAATATAAGGATGATAGGGATTGCTGTGTTCTGAGATATAAATACTTCCTACAGTTTGTCTTAGACAACGAGGTTGTTCTAAGAAATCAGCAGGTAGCTCAGCTTGGATCAATGAATTGGGTAAGATTTTGTTGACATTAGGACATTAGGTAAGTGACATCAAGTTACATCAGAAAGACCAAAGGAGACAGAAAAATGTTGAGATATAAAAAAGAATATCAGGTAAACATAGTCTTCCATCTTTCACTTTGGCAGCTATGCAACAAACAACAATATGTAATAATAGCTATGTAAATACTTCTCAGCATGGATAGTAAAATCCTATATTTTGCCTCAGAGGGTGATGCACATTCCTCAGGTCTTCATTTGTTCCACTCTGTATAAAATTGACAGCTGCTGTGGAAGATTATAAGGGCTTTTTCAACTGTCTAACTACCTAAGTTCATTATCTCACAGTTGTCTTTCCTAAATGACGTTCTCTAGCTCCTCTTCTGTGTTGTTTGAAGTAACAGTATAAAGAGGGAGCTCATCATTTTGTACTATATTCACAGCAGTTTTATCAGACCTGTTCTCACAGGCCCCTGAGCCTTTTTACACAACTTTAGTCATCTATGGTAAGCGTCTCTGGATAACGATACTCAGGTTTCCACTAAATACAGATTTTGAGCCCAGAAAGTCTTTAATCCTTTCAATGTACAAACCGTCACAAACAAGGAAAGAAGGCTTTATCTGAATGTCATTTAAGCCTGTAAATATTTAGCCAAAGCAATATCAGTTAGATGTGCAGATTCACTATTCATCAAATATATGATAATTTACCATGCCCATCACCAAATTTCTCACAGGTCTCCACCACTGTCTATTAGTCCCCTAGTACCCTCTGAACCCACCCCTACCCCACCCCTCTTCTCCTCTGTAACCTCAGTTCTATTGTCAGTAGCCAAGAGTTAGCTTCCGTTTTGTTTTTTCATTTGCTTTGTTTCTTTATAGTCCACACATCAGTGAAATATCTAGAATTTGTCTTTTTCTGATTTATCTCACTTAGCACAATCCCTTTAGTTCCTTCCATCCATGTTGTTGTAAATGGCAGGATTTCATCTTTTTGTACAGCTGAGTAGTATTCCATTGTGTATATGTACCATGTCTTTTTTATTCATCTATTGATGGGCCCTTAGGTTGTTTCCATTTCTTGGGTGTTATAAATAGTGCTATAGTGAATATGAGGTGCATATATCTTTAAATTCGTGTTTTGAGGTTAAGTACCTGGAAGTGGATAACAGGATCATATGGAATTTCTATTCTCATTTTTTTTTTGAGGCATTGCCATACTACTTTCCATAATAGTGTAACCAATTTTTACTTTCACCAACAGTGTATGAGTTCCCTTTTCTCCGCATCTTCACTAACACTTACTGTTTTCAGTCTTTTGGGCAATAGCCATTCTCATAGATGTGAGGCAATAACTTTTTTTGATTTGCATTTACCTAAGAATAAGGGATTGTGGAACATCTGTATCTCTTTGGAGAAGTATCTGCCTAGATTATCTATCGATATTTTGATTGGATCTTTTCCTGAGTTTTGAGTTCTTTATGCACTTCGAATATTAGCCTCTTGTTGGATATATGATGTGCAAGTATCTTCTCCCATACATCAGTTGTATTTTTATGCATTTAAATTTTTAGATTTTTTAATCCTAGTTTGCTGTGTCCTGTGATGGCAGCTATACTAATAATGGTCTTAGAGTTTTAAAATATTTCTTTCCTATATGTTATTGGACAAATATAGATTAAATAGTCTTCTGCTGGCTATCTTGGGAAACAAATAATAAGCACTGACACGTTTTTGTTTTTGTTTTTTCATAAAATATTTGCATTGACTTGTATAAACATCTATAAACCAGAATGCTTCTCAAATAATAAATAAAATTGTTACGAGTTTCCATCCTCATCTAGTTAAAGCCCCTTTTTAAAAAAAACAAAAACAAGATGTTCAGTGATGACAATAGGTTAAGATCATCTAGAGGATACATACAACAGCAACTATGAAACATGGAGACAGAAGTAAAGGGGAAGAATGCATCCCTCTGAATTTCATGGAAGAAAAGCCAATATGATGGAATCACTAGCTGGTGGTATTGATGATGGAAAAACAAAAACTTCTGGTGAAAATTTAAACAGAAAAAAATCATGGTTTTAATATTCTATACTCCACTGAAGCAATCATCAAAATTATTTGAATTTTCTTCATTTTCATAATGCATAGTTCAGATAGATTTAAGTGAAATTGTTCAAAATAGATTTATTCTGTTTCCATGACATCATAGTCATAAATAAATGACAATAATAGCATTTACTTTTATTTAAAAATGTGTCAGCGTACACTTTCTAAACCTTGATTGCCCGAGTTATTTTATTGTAAACAAAAATATCAGATAGGCGTGGATAGAGGCTTTGCTCCCTACCTTTCTCCTTCCTTCCTTCCCTCCCTCTCCTCTTCCCTCCCTCCCTTCCTTCCTTTCTTAGATAATACTTTTCTTCCTCTCCTTTTCTGTCTCTCCTTAAAATAATTAAATAAGTGTGTCATGCTGGAATAGTGGTTAGATAAGCCACATCTGAAAGAGTGTGGTCCATGCACATTCCATGCACATTTTAAAGGAAATAGAAAAAAAACACTAAAATTTATATAGAATCAAAAATGACCCTAAATAGTTAAAGAAATATTGAGAGAAAAGAAGATAAATGGAGGTATCATGTTGCCCAACTTCAAACAGTCCCAGAAAATGGCAGTACTTAAAACAGTGTGGTACCATAATAAAATAGTCACCATGATCAATTACCAAAACTTTACCTGGCAGGCCTCTGTGGGGTGTGTGTGTGTAAGTTCAGGGTACAGCCTGTATAAACTAGACTTGGTGAACAGCCAATGCCTCGAGGTCAAGGTCTCTGGCCATTCTGACCCATCAGTCTTTTTACATCTGCCATATGCCTCATTCTAGATCTCTGGGGTGTTCAGTAGAAGTCTACTTTGGGTGCTTCTGTCTAGATTCCTTAAGTGGATGTGGTGCGGGGGAGGCCTTAAAGACATCTTTCCCCACCTGACTTCATGCTCTACTTTTCCACTCCAGATTCTTCCCTTTCCTGCCCTGCAAGTCCCTAAAACTGAAAGACTTTTACAGTGGGGACTCCCTCATCATCAAGATGGCTCTCAGGAACCCCACATCCATGATGGATCTTCACATTTGTGCTAATCCATCTGAAGTCCCACTGGTGTGCCATTACATGGAGGAGGGGGTAAGGGGGAGTCAGTGCCTTCTTTTGCTTATTCCATCAACTGAAGTGACTAATGGCTTCTTGCTTTCATGTGTGGCTTGTTGCTTTAATGGCTCTCCTGACATCTGGCAGCTCTGTTCTCTCTCTAGCTCAGCTAAACTTGACCCTGAATTATTAGGTAAGAAGCGGGGACAAAAACAGTTGGAAGCGTATGTCTGGGTGAGAGATACATTCTGTATCTTTTTGATCCTATTTCTCTTGAAAATGGTAGCCTAAAATGTATTTTTAATTAAGTCTAGCAACATGTAAAACAAAAATGATGTCAGATTTAATCTAATGTAAACACTGCTTAGAATTAGCTTCATTATAACCTAGTAAGTGAATAAGTCAGTTATAGAAAAAGACCAGACTTCAGTATCATTGTTTGGATCATTTAGATGGAAGTGCGGAGAGCAGTGGTGCAGACTCCTGAGAATAGTCTCATGAGAGAAAGCTCGTGTCTGGAAATAGCACTTTACACACTGTTGAGTCAAGTTGTCAAATACTTACTTGCCATTGGAAAAGGTGTACGCTCCAGGCCAAAGGTTGGATCTCAGGACTGCAATAGCATATTGAGGAATGAGATTGGTGGACAGCCGTGGTGTCCGAGGTGGTGTATTATGGATCTCTGTAAACAAATGAGACATTAAAACATTTTAACTCCTAAGTAGACAAAGGTCTACTGTGAAACAAAAGCTACTTACATAAATCTTAAAACATACATCGGACAGGGATAGAAAAGTTAACAGCACCAGCAGCTCAACATAAAAGCAGGAGAGCATGCTATACATATAAGTTTTATTAAGGAAGAAGAGGCCCTGTGTGGTAGAGGGAATGATATATTATGAGCAAATGAAAGATAAAATCATTATGAAAGAAGGCAAAGATTCTAAACATGAATGGTCTCATGCTATATACGAAGAAACAAGAATATGAGGACAATAGTAGAAACAAAATGAATACCCTATATGGCATTTTAGCTTAATTACTTCATGTGTGTATGGTCATGTGTTTGTGGTCTTCAGAATGCAAGACACGAATGATACACAAGATAGCTGTCAACAATTCCAGTAAGAGTTACAGTCAACTTGTTTCCTCCCTGTGTCACTCCTTCAGTCTCTGCAGAGAAAGCTGGTAGGACTCCCCACGTTCCAGAACAAATAATGGGGAACAGGGATAAAATCTTGATTTCTAGTGACTTTCAGAGGTTTCCAACTCCATATACAATATGCATTTTATATGCATATATGTATATATAATATACTAATATTATATATAATTACATAGTATGCATTGTGTGCATTATACATACATGACATACACACAAGCATATATATGCATACATATATAAATATATGTATATACAATCCATGTAGCATATTAACAGTTTGGGTTAAACTACCTAAATCTTCAGAGATTGATGTCAAAAGAGGAGGCCCCACTTCCTGTTCTGTATAGTCAGGCTCTTCTCCCTTTTCTTCTTCTTCTTCCTCTTTTTCTTCATCTTCTTCCTCCTCCTCCTCATTTTTTTTATGGGGTTGAACCAATTACAGCAACCTTGGAAATGAGTGTTGCAACATTTATCAGTCGAATGAGGATATTAAATATCAGAATATTCATCTGGATTGAGCTATTATCTGCAAGAGGTTTCATTGAGTGGGAATGTGATCATTCATTCATTCAACACACTGAGTGTTATTTTGATCTAAGTTATTTCAAGCAGATGATTG
Source organism: Solenodon paradoxus (assembly GCA_004363575.1). NCBI lineage: Eukaryota > Metazoa > Chordata > Mammalia > Eulipotyphla > Solenodontidae > Solenodon > Solenodon paradoxus. The sequence goes on from RJWH01005932.1 coordinate 58,534, forward strand.
CACTATTTCCAAAACTTACCAACTTCTTAAAGTTATAGAATATTTATATTTTTAAATGAGCATAACTTTAGAAGGGGAATAATATATTTTACTGATTTATAATCAGGAATTTATATGAAAGTGGTAAGGTACTTTCATTTTTTTATAAGAAGTTGTTAAATGTGATAAAATTAGTTATGGAAGTTTGGAGTTACATTTCTTGAGTATCTTTCATGTAGATGAAAGTAAAATGAATATTTTCTGCAGATGAGGCAGGATAAGCAGATTGATCAAGAGGGTAGAATGTGGATTCATTCTGTGCATTCACATCTGACCCTGTTGCTTACTTGCTATATTCACTTTGTCTCATTTTCTAAGCTCGTTCTACCTCAATTTTTTAATCTGCAAAATAAGGATCATATTAGTCTCTCAAACAATTGTGAGGATCAGGTGAAATGATAAATACATAATGCTATTAAGAGCTCCTGGCAGAATATACTATAACTACGACCTAGTGTGTTTGCTTGGTTTTGTTTTTGTTAAAATATTTTATTGTTGTTGGTATAAAAGCTCCACATATTAGGCAACGAGAATAAAATAACTGTTCCCGAAACTAAAGCACCCCTTCATATATAACCTCTAAAAAATTCAACACATGTAAGTCTAAATCCTTGTGTAAACTGTCAAATACATTTTGAATATATTTTTGTTTATTTCTATTTGAAAGTAAAACCTTGCTTGAAGATCACAGATCTAGACTAGTTGGCAATTATATGATATTTGGTTGGTTGTTCTGTTATCAGTGTTTTTCTATGTAGAGTTTATAGACCTTTTTTTAAAAAAATACTTGCCCATGGTAGAGAAAATGTAATAAATATTTGCTGACTGGATGACAGGTTGAGAATTGCAAAGCCCTTACCTGAGAGAGAATATGTTGTACATGATGAACCCAATTGGATAAGGATTCCACTAGATTGCTCACTTGGACGCCTTCAAAGTCAGGGTTTTCTTCACAGCTGTCCCACCCGCCTTCTACCTCTTTGTCTTCCTCTCCTTCTTCTTCTCCAAACTGGTAAAATCCTAGCGGGCTGACATGGGTCCCTGCTGAGATTCTAGCAATTTGTGCTGGTAAGTAGTTGCTCTCATTTCCTGGGAATGGTGGGTAGCTTATGGTGCGAGCATCCAATAGCCCAGTGAAAAATTTCTTGATGTTTCTCGCAGTAACAATCTGTGCAGGTGTCACTGAGGGCAGCTTCACCCATGGTCTTCCTGGTTCATTGCAAACAAAATAAACATATTTGTTGGCACCTGTTCTGTTTTCTTCCTTTGGTGTCACCTGTGGGGGCTTGTAAAAGGGTCTTGGAATTCATCTTCATCATCTTCCTCCACATTGCTATCTTGGTTGTCCCTCTTTTCAGTTACATCTTCCTCTTCCACCTCCTCTTCATCTTCTCCCTCATGAAACTCCACTTCAGCTACAATATAGTTCACTTCAATGCCCAATATCTTACTCCAGAAACGGCACCTTTGGATTGGGTGAGTGTCAGTAAGCTGCTTGAGGGTCAGAAATAAGCAGTAAGTCTCATCTGTGCCCAGACCCACCCCAGCTTGGTCAAAATAAAAAGCTGACTCCATCACATTTGGAAGAGAGTTTTCTGCCTGGGAATACAAATGTAGTAGTTAACATTTTACCCATCAGAGAACTGTTTGATTCCTTTTCCTTTTTAAATATCTTGATATTAGTTCTACCCATTGCTTCTTTGATATTTCTTTCAATATTTAGATCAAACTCCAGTAATTTCTGAATTTCAATTCTGTCATCACTTCTCCTATCATTTTGCCTTATACCCATCAATATATTGTCCTTTTGGTGTGTGTGTATGTGAAGCAGAGATAAGTTAATAATCACAATGAGTAATAAAAATCCAACAGCTCCTTGCTATAAAATTTGAGTGCTCCCTTTACTATCCAGAACTAATAAAACATAGTAGAATCTACTAAATCAACCCTACTATTTATTGAGAAGAATTTGTGCAATCTGATTAATGGGTTCGGGTTTCAAGATCAAAACAGTGCATTTGTGTTCTCACTCCACACACTAGTTTTAAGATGAGATAGGATGATCCTTACCTTATACTACTGTGACTAGATCACCTAATGCCTCATTCTTATACTGGTGTCCAGCCATTCTTTGATAAACTCCTTCAAGAGAATATCCACCTATCTGCTTCATCCTTACATGCTATTTGTCCCCAGTGATGACTGTATGTGGCTATAAAACCAAATGTTTGGAGTAAAGAATTTTCAGAAATGGGCAGTCTAACGTCAACTCCTTGACACCCATAACTCTGAGTACTCTGAATCCCACTTGTCAGATCGGGTCTACTCACAAAGGTTGCTCCACACTAGAATGTATACACTACCATATACCTGTCCTGTCATCTCTTTTCTGACTCAGCTCTGTGCCTTTGTCTAAAAATATCTTACTCCAAACATCAAACTTGCAAGTATATAGACAGATTTTAATAGTCTAGTGGTAACCACATAGAGGTTCCCTTGATATAGAGTACAAATTACTCAAGGGTAATATAGGCACAAAGGAATTTAAGAAACAATATTGGATAGTATTTTTAAATATTTGGAGAAAAAACTTTCTTCTGTGATGCAACTGTTTTTATTCTCTAATGATAGTGTTTTAAACTGTCACCAGATGTCTCTTTAAATATTTTCAATAATTTATCTATAGAGGTTAAAAGAAATATTTTATCCTTTTTTTTCTTGTATTATGTTCCATTGATATAATATGCATCATATCGACATAATATGAAGAAGTTGCCCTTACAGATGATGCTAATGAAATTAGAATTATTTCTAATGTTTCTCATCAATTAAAGGGAAAGCAGGCAACTTGATAAAAGCCTAATTTTCAATTATTTAACATTTAACAGTTATACCTGGACAACTAAAAGTCACTTTAGACAATATAAAAGATGAAGAAACCATTTTCTCTTATTGCAAGGAGCTTAATTCTACAAATATATAACAAACACCTAAGCCTCTGAAGTACTAAAACACAATATGAAAAAGAAAGAAACACTAGCAAGAGAATGAGTGATGTGAAATGAGCTTGTAGAACTATTTAGAAAATGTAAAAGATAGTGAGTAGGAAATTAAAAGTCACATGCTACTCACCTAAAACAAAGAAAAAAACCCCGAAAATTGCACTATTCAAGTCTACAACAGTGACTTACTATTTCATCATCCAGTTCTCGGTCAGCTCCTCCCACATTTCCCTGGAGAAAAGAGCTTTTTGCTGCTCTGCTGTTTCATACATCAGAAGCATCTCATTCTTATTTTGGAGAGTATCTAATTTTTTACTAAAATGTGTCATCTTCACATCATGGCTATTATTTTCAATGATGTCCACAGCATGTTCAGGACGTTCATGTAATATTCTGGTCAGGTGAGCATATTAGAAAGATGATCATAGCTACACCAAGCAAGAATATTCAGATAATACATCCATGTCAGAAAAATGTGAGGAAATGTTTCATGCAGACAGAATGATCTTGTTTCTATGAAACATCACCTGGAAGTGTTTAGAAGTTTTAAGTGGACCAATACAGTAATCTCTACTATTGTTAGAATAACCTCTTCTAGAATTTTCCATGTTATGTAAATATTTAACTTACTAAAGAGAAACATAGCAAGATACAAATTCTCTATTAGGTTTTGAAACTGAAATCTCTTCATTATACATTTAAAAGTTATTAACCTTATACATTCATTCTTTTCCAGGTCTCCTTCCTAATCCAAGTTGATTTCTAAGTTCTATTAACTTTTTAAAACTATCTTTTGTTTCTTTTCATTTCCTCAGCCCATTACCTACTTCGGTGTTTTCACACCTGTGTTTTTAGTGTATTTCTTAATACATGTCATCTTTAAATTCCTGTTCACCCACAAGAAAAGTGTCATAAAATATTATTCACCTTTATTAAAATAGAATACACTCCAATACTTTCATTCATTCTGTTAAAAACACTGCCCTAACTTCTTATTTCATAACTGAATCAGTGAAGCTGCCTCTAACCTCAAATTCATCATATTTTATATAGAATTGCTAGGGTGTGCTTTTTCAAGTACTAAATTTACAATGTGAACTTACTATCTGAGTTAAAAATGTGTGTCAGAGTTCTCTTGGGTCAATCAGAAATCCTCCTATTGGATTTGGAAACTTGCATAAATGGCCCCTCTGGTGCGTATGTATTGTATTTCTCCAAGTCCATCTCTAACAAGCAGTTGAATTAGAATTTCTGCCTTCATGACCTAAATCTACTAAAAAATATTTTCACAGAGTTGCTAAGTCCTACCTGAGAATCTTGGCTGAAATCTTCCCATGTTTTACGCTTCTGTATTCCATTTGAAATGATTAGTGAATTCTCAGGATTTATAATGAGCTCTCGGAATATTAACAATGTTTGTAAATTAGAAATTGCTTATAAAGCAGGACATTAGGGCAAGAAATTTGTATCAGAAATTCAAGTAGAATCCACTACGTAGTAGCACATCACATCCTTCAAGCTTAAGTGAATTACTCTTTAAAGCAGTACTTCTTAAATATTTCAAGTTATCAGTGTCAGATTTTGTGAAAGATTTCTCACACTATGAATAATTTTACTTTCAGACCTTAAAGCTGTATCTCCGAATTTTCAAGTTTAGTAACAGCTGCACACATTGGCCTCATACAGTAGACTCATGGACTTTCAATTAAAGCTTACTGACCGTTCAGGTGATCAGATTACAGTGCAAATTGAACTTGATTCAGAAGATCTGTCACATCAATCATTAACACAATCTTTATGCAATAAATAGCTGCTAGCACTGTGCCAGGCATTACGTAGACAGTGGTGCTAAAACTCAGATGGTCCCTGTACCCTGGAGCCTGTATCTTAGTGGGAGAGAGTCAGACATTAAAATATGAATCTGTAAATACATGTCACTAAGCATATCGGTGCAACCTAGTGCAACAGTATTTGGTCAACTAACTGCAGCCGAAGTGCATCCCACGTACATGCCAAGGAAGGACTTGAATTCACGTCCCAGGCCAGCGCGATCTACAGCTAAATAAAAATGAATAAAGTGCTTCTTACTCCTTTCTCATCCTGCCTGCATTCCTTCCTGACTTCATTCCTACCTGTACCTCTCTTTAAAAAAAAGCGTTGCCTGCTATGAAGAACAGGATGTTATGAGAAGAGCATATGGAAGCTGACTTTTAAAAGTGGGGGAGAGCCAAGCAAAGACTTACAAAGAAGGCATCTAGATGAATGGACCAACACAGGGACTGAAGAGGCCACATTACTGAAGCATAGTGATGGAGGGACAGGTAAAAGCCAGTAGTCTGTAGTCTCTTCATTAAAAAGCAAACAAACAACAATTAAGTTGCCTTAGATATTTTATAAATTAGCTTCTAGCACAAATTTGTTGTTGACCTTAAATTATGGAATCCTGGAAGGAAGAATTTCTATAAACATATGCTCAGTCACAAGTTCTGAAATTACAGCAATAACAGGAAGGTCAGAACACAGCTGGACCACATTTTAAGAGCAATCTGCATACAACGACATGCCTGCCAGGTCTCTTGTACATTGACCAGTCCTCCTGGTTTGCCCAGGATGAGGGGTTTTCAGGATGCAGAATGTTTAGTGCTTAATCAGGACAGTTCAGGATAACTGAGAGAACTGGCTATTCCAGCACGTGGGAGTTTAAAACCATGCTATACAAGAACTGGGATTCATAGAGATATGTGCTCCCTATCACTGGTGGACAATGAATCACTTCTTTAAAGCATCTTGGAGAAATGTTTGGACTTCACTGGTTTCATGGTCTCTTTCAAGTCCGTGACTCCATAATTGCTAGGCTATCTTTCTTTGTGCCACGGTTCTTTAAAGAACTAGAAGGATCCTGAAAATGATGTATTTGATTCATGTGGTAGTTAATAAATTATTGAGTCTCTTTTTGACTCATACAGACCTTTCAAACATATTTCAATACTCAGTGAAATACACAGAAATACTCCTCTCTCTCTCTCTCTCTCTCTCTCTCTCTCTCTCTCTCTCTCTCTCTCTCTCTCTCTCTCTCTCTCTCTCTCTCTGTGTCAGATTTTTTGGCTTTTCTCCAAGACTTACAGATTTAAGCCTGACTTGCTGCTGGTCTTGAGTAGGTAAGCCTTAGCATTCCGAATGGCCATCTCAAGCATGCTGGGGGTCACTTTAGAGGTGTCATAGTTAGGGTTTGAGTCTTCCTCCTGAAAAATGTCAGATCTAGGCTCTTTGTGTTCAGCATTGCTGTAGTTCACAGCCCTTGGTCCACACAAGAGAAGTTTGGGTCGCTGAGGCTGTTGAAAGGTGTTTCCCTCCATCTTATCAG
>RJWH01005933.1:0-64797 GCA_004363575.1 Solenodon paradoxus
GGGACAGCCCTAGAGCCTTACACCCAGTAGTCAATCAGTATAAGTTGATTTGACTTGCTTATGATGATGGAAAGAGAGCAAGGGGAGGCAGGGCAGGGGGGCTCGGAAAGGCACACAGGAAGCTTATGGTTGTCAGAACTGTGCTCCTCTGGGGCTGCCCCGGGGGTTGGGGGGGAGTGGCTCCTCTCTCTGTAATATCTGTGCTCCCTAAGGGTGCAGAAAAGACCCAGCCCCTGGGTGAGCACGGGTTGGGAGGGGAGCCCCTTCTTCCTCTCTTCCACCCATCATCTAGACTCTACCCTGAGCCAGAAAGCGTGGCCGGAAAGGGCTACTATCTGATGTGGTCTCGGGGTGTGAAGGAAGAATCTCAGAAGAGCTGAGCCTTGTCCTGGAGGGAAGGGAAGGGGGAGAGGTTGAATTCAGCATTGCTGTTATGGGGGCGGGCAGGCTGGGCTCCAAGGCTTGGGGAGAAAGGAGCTGGGGAACCCCAGATTGGGGCTCTGAAATGGCACAAACCCTGCAGCCTACTCCCTGAACACTTAACCCCCTTCTACCACTTCCCCAACCTACACTGCTGCTCAGTGCCAGTTCTGCACAGGACATGTCCCCTCATTGGCCTTGGTCATTTGTGCAGGGGGGAGGGGTGGAATCCTGTCAGCTCAGCTTCCTTGCTGCCCATGCTGAGGGCCTGTTACACCATTTGCAGGACCCAGGGCCAAAGGAAAATGTGGGGTCCCTTGTTAAAGAATCAAGACTTTGAAGATGGCCGCAGCAGAGTGTTCCACCAAGTGTGTGCCCTTCTAAATGGGGGGGCCCTGTGGTGGGGAGCCAGCCTTGGCTGTGGGGTCTACCAATGGCAGCAAAGGTGATGGCCTGCAGCCCTGAGCCTGCCCCAGAGGTCCTGATGTGAGAGCGCAGTGCTGGGTGACAGGGCCACTGCCTCCTCACATGGCTCTGTGGAGCTAGACTCGGAGGTCCCCGTGAAGACAGGTTAATACCCGACCTGGCTCCTTTCTTCAGGGGGTTCTTCTTTCCTTGAGGCAGAAATCATCCCCAGGGATATTATTCTTTAGCCCAGGCTCCATACTCACCTTTTGCATCCAAGTGGCTCAGGATTGAGTTTCCTAGATAGAGCAGCAGCAGAGAGGACTGACTGGGGGATAGACTCTAGAGAAAATACAGTTAAGGATAAGGCAGATCTGAACTTAACTCGGCTTCTAGCCTGTAACCTCCCAAGCCTCACTTTCCTTATCTGTAAAATGGGATCACAGCAGTACCTATCTGCTCAAACGGTGGGGTAGACCAAAACCTGGTAAGGCAAACTATTCACACTAGCAGAAGGGCGGAGGCAGAGGGAGCCAGAGGCCAGCAGGAGACTCCTGGGTCTCTGGAGTAGGAGGAACTAGAAACAGGACATTGAATCCTGTTGCAGAGTAGCAGGAACAGGGATCGGGAAAATCCTCCACACACCTACTCCATCAGAACTCCTCCCAGTGACCTAGATAAGCTAATCTATTCAAGAGGAGAGGTCCTGAGGCAGGGTAGGCTCCCACATCCGAGAAGATACAGAAGGTGGGGTCCCTGTGGGAGTTTTCCCTGAGAGTGTAGAAGAGTTGATCTGGGTGGCTTGGCTTCTGGCGTCTCCCAAGGCCCTGCAAAGGCCTCTAGGAGAGTCTGGGGAAGTCTTAGGCAAGTCTCAAGAGAAACAGTTGTCAGTAGCGGGCTGCCTGAGCCCAACTGCCAGGGAAATGGAGGGATAAGGGAGAAGGGAAAGAAGGAAGGAAGCCTGAGCCGGCTCCCAAGGGAACTCCTGGGAATCGTCTGGGCTACTCACCCTGTAGGCTGGTGCTGTGGCCAGAGAGACGGAAGTCACACTACAGGAAGGACCTCCTGACCATGAGGAATGTGTGTTTAAGGAGGAGGTGGGTTATTTATTGGAGTCAGATTGGCTTTGGGATGTCTGTCTCTTTAACCAGCAGCCAGCTGGTCTTGGGATGAGTGGGCAGGAAACTACCACTTTATAGGTCACAGAGCCACGGTTACTAGATGCCTCATTAACCCTGCATTATGAGCCCCCCTGCAGCCTTGAGGAAGATGTGAGCAGCCACCACTGGGGGGTTGGGTGCCTCAGAAGTATGAGCTTAGAAGGAAAATTTTCCAGGCCTCCCACTGACCAGATGCTGCCCCAGGAGTGACAGAGATAAGAGGACAGGAGGCATTTCTTCACCAAAGCTACAGATAAAAGTCTAATGCAACTCATTTACTTTTAAAAGACTGTGGCCCATCTGAAAGAAGGAGGTTTGAAGATTATACCCCAGCAGGGACTTTCCAGTAGGTAGGTGCTGAGAGACCCCCATCTCGTGGGTACCCGAAAAGAGGAATATGAAAGATGATGTCATGTCTCCTATCTGAGAAATCTTGAGCAAGAGATGAAACCAATGTTCAGCTGGTTCGACTGGCTGTGACCCGATAGAGACAGAGGGGAATGACAAATGACCTAGAAACTTTCTGGTCTTTTAAATGTGCTGCGTGGAAGGAGTGAAGGGGAGGGGAGAAAGAGAGAGGTGTGTCTCCTTTTATTCCCCTCCCAATCCGCCAACTTCCGCCCAAGCCTGGGATCTGTCACAACTCGAGAGGTGGATTTTCTGGTTTCCCTGGCCCAGAGCTGCCTGCTGCCCTTGGTTGGCACCATGGGCTCCTGGAGGGCCGCGCTCCTGGCCCAGCCGGGTGGAGCTCTCCATCTCCTGCTGCCCCCAGCCTCTGGGGCCTGAGAACCCCTCCTTTTTCCTCTTGGATGGCACCTCCACCCAAGAGTCTGGACACTCCACTGGCTCAGAATAGGTGAGACGAGATGGGTGACTGGGCTTGGTGGTCCCCGGGGACACTCTACAGCGACCCCGGAGGCAGAGAGCAGGAGCACAGAGACCCGGACTTGAAACCTGCTGCCAAGCTGGGAGACAGGCCACACTCCTGCCCTGGCTGCTTCCCAGGTGATGCTGACAACCCGCCAGGCGACCTGGACTTTCACTTGCAAGAAGAGGGCTGGCAGGCCTGAGCGTCAAAGACTCTGAACTTGACTGGGAGTTGGGGAGAGGCCAGAGGAGGCTGGCCGTCCTGTGGGTCATCAGAGGTCAGGGCGGAGTGTGAGGCACAGGGCATCCACGGATGTGAAAGTGCTGGAGCATAGGGTCTGAGGAGGCTGCTCCTCAGAAAGTCCCCTTCCCCAGGGTCAGACAGTGTTTGGAGTTCTGGGCTCTGGGTGGAGAACGACTTCCTGTGCAGGGGGAGAGGAAGGGGCAAGATGGGGAGCTCTCCCGACTCAGAGGGACAGTGAGGCACCAAGCAGGCCTGTGAGGATGCAAGTGAGACTCACTGGGGCCTCCGGAGAGGAAACTGTCCCTTGTTCAGATACCCCCCGCCCTTTACACACTTCTGTTGCCTGGGGCTCTCCCATTGGTCCCTGAGGGGGATGTGGTGAGGACTGCTCACCCATTTTGCCCGGTGCCTGTTTCCCCAGAGCCATCTGGTGACAGCTTCAGCTGAGCATGGCCCTTCCAGCCCCGGGCCTGGAACCCTGGAGCCTCCTCAGCCCTTTCCTCTTCCAGTTTCTTCTGTTACTCCTGCTGCCGCTGACCACAGAGGGTGGTGGGCAGGGGCCCGTGCCCAGGGTCAGATACTCTGCAGGTGAGTCCTGATGGCCAGGAGAGTGGCCGCACTGCGTGGAGCGGGAGAGGAAGGAAAGAGGGAGCAGAGGGAGGCGGGAGGAAAATGAACTAGGAGAAGCAGAGACGTGTAAGGGAGGCAAGCGACAGCCAGAACTAGACTGAGAAAGGAGAGAATGATGAAACCCACTTGGGGTGACAGGGGAGAAAAAGGAAGAGAGGGGTCCAGGGTCACTGCTCCTTCTGGTTCTCCAAAGTTGACAGGGTTTCTATCTCTCTTAATTTTTATAGATTTATTTATGGTCACCCTGGACCCAGGTCTTGAACTCAGGTCCATGGCTTTCATAGCCTGTGTCTGAGCTGCCTGAACCTCAGGGCGGGGGGTTGTTATTTTTCTAGATAACAGTATCTTCCTTTAAACACGCCACTATTCTTGCATGTCTGTGTTATAGCTCAAGTTTTAATTCAATTAATGTATATATTTTAACTGTTGAAGGAGCATTGCATCGTAGCATTATATTACACTATGTGTAAGATTCAGGTGAGCGTCACGGTGAATCCACACCGGTACACACTACCATAAGCTCACCACTAACAGTCCAGTTCTGTCCTTCACCACACAACCCACCCCTTAGACCAGATTTGCCCACCCTTCTCTTTCTCTCTTTAAATGTCATTGTCACCTAGCTGGCCACTTTAAGCCCTCCATCTCCTTTCAGCTCCACAAATGCCCCCCAAAACCACAGCCCCTGCTGGTGGGTCATCTGTGCACTTGGCGACCAGGGACACAGCAGGTCCAACCAACCACACAGACCAGGCCGTGTCCAGTGCCGCAAACACCAGCAGCACCAGGATGTAGGATGATGTGCTGTGGTCCAAGCCCTGGAGCCCCATAGGCACAGTTTGGCTGGTTTCTTCCTGAAGCTGTGGGGTCTGCCAGCTCTCCTACCTCCAGGGAGGTGATTCAGGGAAGGGTGAGCAGACGATCTGGAGGCAGATTCTTCTGGGCATGGCTGTGTCTTTAGCCTCTTTCTGGGGCCACCTGTTAAAGGAACATGCAGCTCATTGTTGGAGAGGCCTCCTCCTTGTTGGGCGCTGGGAATACCAACCTAAACCAGACGCAGCCCCTGCCCTCGAGATGCTTCTAATCCTCAGGGAGAAGCAGATGAGCAGACAGTCTCGCTCTGGGGTGCTCAGCCTGGTGACTGAGGGGTTCATACAGTTCTGGGGGTGTCTGGTCCTTGCAGTCATACACTGCTCCCCCACTCCTCCCCTCGGTCCTCTGAGAGTCTCTGAGCCTCCACAGGTGACAATTTGCTAGTGGAGTACAAATGCCTGTTAGTGAGTTTGCTCATGAGAGAGGGTTTGAGGGATTCCTTCCCTTCAACATTGTGTCAGTGAGACAGGCACACACATTGCGACCCCACCCTGCAGGGTGATCCCCACAACCCCACACCTCCCCCACCAGGGTAACTCCCAGGAATGCCCAGGGACCTTGTTTCCTTTCCATTTAGTCTATGATGTGACTCTAGTGGTGGAGATTCCCCGCCCCCGTCCTCCCCCCTACCTTAGCGGAGGGGAAGGCAGTAGGGTTGGTGAGCAGGACCCTACAATCTACAGCTGTTCTGACACAGTCCTGTCTGTCCAGCCTGTGGTTGCCGACACCTTCCTATCTGTCTAGACCCTAGGGCAGCCCTGGGCTAGAAAAGTACCCATTGTGTCTCATTTTCTTTTCTGTCTCTTTGTCTGTCTCCTGGGTGCAGGCCACCCCCGCCCCCTAGCCCCATGCTGTCATTACTGAGTCTCTGGTTCCTCTCCTCTCTACTGTGGGCTCAGCACACAAAGCTGCTCTGGCTGCCAGCAGGGTGGGATGAAGGGGAGAGCTACTGATGAGGAGTGGGTCCTGCTGCCAGGAGCAGGGGAGCATTCTCTGCCAACCCTTCCCCTTCCCCCTTTTTATCTCAGAAAACAGCTGCGTGCCCAACAACTCATCACTTACTTCTCTCCACCTCCCAACAGGGGACGGACGCAGAGTTCTTAGCCTCTTCCAACAGAAAGGCCTCCGGGATTTTGACACTCTGCTTCTGAGTGGTGATGGAAGCACTCTCTACGCAGGGGCTCGAGAGGCCATTCTGGCCTTGAATGTCCAGGATCCAGGGGTTCCAAGGCTGAAGAGCATGGTGAGGAGGATAGGGACAAAGGATACGGGCTGGGAGTGAGGAGGGGGCCAGCAGCTGTCCTGGGCCTGGGCTGCCTATGCATGAAGAACAGCCTAGTTGCTTGATTTATAATCAGCAATTCTTATTTTATATATCTGTATTTATCTTTCTGCCTATCTTTCTGTCTATCTATCTATCTATCTATCTGTCTATCATCTAGCTATCTGGTCCTGTGACAGATAAGAAATATTTTAGTGACTTTACTGTTCATTAGTATCATGAACACTGCTTAAAAAATATTAGTCCCTAAAATGGAAATCATTGACATATGAATGAAACATTGACTCAAACTCTATCAATAATAAGATATCCACCCACAGGTAGAAATCACTGAAGCTTCTCTCTTAAATTATAGTCACCCTACTCATGGAAACAATGTGAGGGAGAAAGGAAGGGGAAAAAGGGAGGGAGGGAGCTAGCAATTACCTATCACCCTGTGGTTTGGATTTCTCACTGTGTGGTTTGTGGGCCCCTGCACACAGAGGATGCTGGTTAAAAATGTAGATTCTTCAAAGTGTGATCAAGGAACTGACATTTTAAACCATTTCCTCAGGAAAGGTATGGTTTGACAACTCCTGCTCTGTATAGCATGCGCTGCCTTGGATGCTGTGTCTATGCTAATCTAGTTGTGCCTTCCAGAAGCCTGTGCAATTGACCACATCCCTCAACTGTAAGTGGCTGAGCCTAGATTCAAACTCAGGCACTGAGTTTCCACAGGCATGTTCTATCAGGGCAGTGTGACCTAAAGAGTTCCACAACATGTCACTAACCACCATGCTGGCTGGTGATTTCACAGCAGAGCCAAGAAGGGGATGACAGGTTAAAGCTAGAGCTGAAACCCTCCTTTTCTTTTCTCTCCCCACTCCCAACTCCCCATTGCAGATACCCTGGCCAGCCAGTGACAGAAAAAAAAAAGAATGTACTTTTAAGAGGAAGAATAATGAGGTGAGTTGGGGTAGTAGTGACATACAGGCTCTGGGCAGAGAACCATGGTACCCCCGACCATCCCTGAATGATCTCAGCTAGGGCAGGCAGCAGAGTCTGCATGACTTTCGCCTGCATTCTGCAAAGACATCCAGGGACTCTTAGCCTGCCCAGCCCTTCTCCCTACTAGGAAGTGAGGGGGGCCGCCTCTGGGGTGGACCTACGAGTTTGGGACAAATGGCATGAAGGCCTGAATCCTCTGTCTCACCAGACACAGTGTTTCAACTTTATTCGTGTCCTGGTCTCTTTCAACGCCACCCATCTCTACACCTGCGGCACCTATGCCTTCAGCCCTGCCTGCACCTTCATTGTGAGTTATCAGGCCCTTGTTCTCAGATCCCAAGCATCCCCCCTCACGTTTACTCCCAGCCCATCCTTCAGTGCTCTGAAAAACTTTCAGATGCAGTTTCCTGGCCCCATATCAATATCCTTCTCTGTTCCCATCCCTTCCTCCCTCACGCCCCTCGTTTTCTAAACATGAGACTATGGCGTTCTGGCCCCCCAGCTTCTCCCCCCCTCTAGGAACTCCAGGACTCCTACCTGTTGCCCATCTCAGAGGACAAGGTTGTGGAGGGGAAAGGTCAAAGTCCCTTCGACCCTGCCCATAAACACACGGCTGTCTTAGCAGGTGAGAACCATGTTCCTTGGTCCATCCCACAGCTTCACTCCCAGGTCACTCTGTAAAATATGAAACCTGACAAAATGTCCAGAGAGGTAGAAGACTGAGGGAGGGGAATCTGGGAGTCTTAGGTACAGATCAAAGGGAGAATGGGGTACCCCAAACTACCAGCTCCTACCGAAGCTGAGGTGGAAAGAGATGGATGAGAGAGGTAGGGGGAGGGTTGGAGAAGAGTCTCAGGCAGAGAAGAGGTCTGAAATCCAGTGATTTAACAGATATGCACTGTGTGAACACCTCTGGGGATTCATGCGACATGCTAAGAACCGAAAGGGGTACCAAGAAGAAATCATAGCCATGTGTCCCCACCGCCTGAGGCAAACTATTACAGACTTCCCGCCCTGGCTTCTTGGAGGAGGTGGCTGTTTGAGAGGGACCTCGAAAAATAGGTAGACAGGAGAGAAGGTATTCCAGGAAGTCACCGGTAGAACCAGCAGTGTGGAAGCAGAAGACGCAGCTACCTCCAGGGAACACTGAAGAGTTGTACTTGGCAAGTGGTTCAGTTGGGTGTGTGAGGGAGAAGCCAGGGAAAACCAGGAAAGGGGGCAACAACACAGAAGGCCATGAAGGCTGACTCTTTTCTATAGGCAGAAGTGCTCAGCAGGGGACGGGGCTTTGGAGTGCCCCAGGAAGGCGGAGAACAAAGGGAGGGGATCAGACTGATGTGAATGGTGGCCCACAATCAAAGGCAGGTCTGAGGAAGGCAGGGACACCTTCAACTGGCAAAGTCTCCCTTCTTCTCCTGCCCTAGATGGGATGCTCTATTCTGGCACCATGAACAACTTCCTGGGCAGTGAGCCCATTCTGCTCCGCTCGCTGGGATCCCAGCCTGTCCTCAAGACAGACAATTTCCTCCGCTGGCTGCAGCGTAAGGACCCCAGCCCCACCCAGCACAGGTCGGACCCCTTCACAGAGTCGGGGAGATCTGGCACAGTGAACCACACCACGGTTACTCATTCAGCTCTCATTGACTGAGGGCATACTATGTGCCAGGCAGTACTATCAGGCTCTGGAGCCCGTAGTGGTGGGGTACAGAGGGAAGAAGACAAAGGTCTGGTCCTTGAGAAGTTTATCTTATGTAAATAAATTGAAGTGAAAATCACTCCCACTCCAGACTACTCCTCAGCCAACTGTGGGATCCGCGACATCCTATCTCCTGCCAACCCAAGAGTTTGCACCAAGGGGAACGCAGGGCATCCAGGTGCTCAGTTCCTAAGCCTATTGCCCCACTCCTGCAGCCGACGCCTCCTTCGTGGCAGCCATCCCTTCAACCCAGGTCGTCTACTTCTTCTTCGAAGAGACAGCCAGCGAATTTGAGTTCTTCGAGAAGCTCCACACATCGCGGGTGGCCAGAGTCTGCAAGGTCTGCGGCCTGGGTGGGAGAGTGGGCTGGTCGTGGAGGAGCCAATGGCAGAATGGTGGAGGCGGGGCTGAGTCTTTAGGAACCAATGGGAGCGTGGGGGCGGGGAAGGGACGGGAAAGACGGGGATACGAGTGGTAGTGGCGCCCCTGACTCCGCCCGCTCCTAGAACGACGTGGGTGGCGAGAAGCTGCTGCAAAAGAAGTGGACCACCTTTCTGAAGGCCCAGCTGCTCTGCGCCCAGCCAGGGCAGCTACCCTTCAATGTCATCCGCCATGCTGTCCTGCTGCCCACCAATTCCTCCACCGATCCCTATGTCTACGCAGTCTTCACCTCTCAGTGGTGAGCGGGAACGTGGGCCTGCGTAAGGGATCCAGGGCCAGCACCCTTGTTGCCCCAACTCGCCAAGGGCGGGTGGAACTGATGTAAGTGGAGTAAGACTCCGCACATCACATAGGATGGCACTTGGTGGTCACTACCTCCCAGGAATTTGACCCTTTGCGTAGGTGGGAAAGATGAAAGCTCAGAAGGCTCTTCCTAGTTTATGTATCCTCTCTGGTTCCAGAAAGAAGAGGAGGCAGCTTACGCATACAAATATTAAAATAAAGGAAAATAAAAATGATAAGGCAAGGAAAATCAAAGGAGACTAAGAGAAGCCAAGGATAGGGTCAGCACGTTACAAATGTTTGTCATTTCTGTATTGCCTGGATGCCAGGTACAAATTTAGCTCCTAACTTCCTAGTGATCATAGCAAAGAGGGAAACACCATTAGTGTCCTAAGAGCAAAATAAAGTCATTGTTTGGAGGTTGGGAGAGGTTAACTATAGCCATGGTCTGTGTTTAGGTCCCTGCTGATAATGTATCAGGTATCAAAGCTATCTGGTATAAGCTGACATCTGTGGCATCCAGAACCAAGAATACAGTTAAGTTAAAAAGAAAGAAAGGGATGGATAGCTCTTCTGTCTCCATAGACCATGACCGAGAGAACAGAAATCTGTAGTTAGGCTTTGGTTGGTTTTGGTTGGTTTTCTGTAGTCAGCAATCCATGGTACTCAAAGGAGCAGGGCTTCATCCTTCATCAGGAGACTGCCAGGAGCTGGTTACACTGCCCATTCCCTGGGTGCAGCCCAGCCTGGGAAGCCCCAGGGAACTCTCATTAAGAATAATCACACTTCAGATCCTAAGACGGACCATTGTTAGGGCCCTCCTAGCCCTTAGCACCACAGCTGGGGGAAGAAGGAGCAGTGGAGGCTGGCCCAGACAACCACATTCCTGCCTTCCTAGAGTTTCTCACAAGGGTGGACTGGCCTATTGGGTGGCCTTCCTGTTATAGCAGAAGAAATCACAGACGTTGTCCTCTCTGGCTTTCTTCAGGCAGATCGGTGGGACCAGGAGCTCTGCTGTCTGTTCCTTCTCTCTCAAGGACATCAAGCGTGTCTTTGAAGGGAAGTATAAGGAGTTGAACAAAGAAACTTCACGATGGACTACTTATGGAGTCCCTGATATCAGTCCCCGGCCAGGCAGTGTGAGTACACTGAGCAAAGCTCCCCCCACCACACACACATGTTGTGCGCATGTAAAAGCATTTACTGTGGCATAATAACTGTCCAATAAGTGTTAGTGCTCCCCCTGCCAGTCTTGTCTGCTTAGATATACACCCTGCCCACATTCCACAGGGCTCCAACTCCATCTTCCCCTTCCATCTCAGCTAAGTGCATACCAAATACTTGGTATTACTATTTTTCTTTCTTTCTTTCTTTCTTTTTTAATGGAAAGGTGCAGGCAGGAAAGGCAAACAGAGGCTGGCAGGCAGAAAGAGAGACTATTTTATTTAGTTGTTCCCCCAGCCTTGGGTTGTGAGCCCAGCTCCTTGGAATTGATGTGAACTGTGCCCGCCAGAGGCAGAGACTTTGCTAAACTACCAAGGTGTGTCAGTATTACTATTTCTTCATGATTCTGTTTCAGGCAGTATCAATTAAATTCTCATTCTGGAAAGTGAGAGTTTAAATGTGTCCCCACCCAGTGATGTGCTGGAGCAGGGTGGCAGCAACTAACAAGAATTGTTTTCGTGCATCTCTTTTCAATTCTTGTTTAGTGACATTACATCCATAGCTTGAAATCAGCCATGGTGGGAATATATACCATGGAACCTATACTAAAACACTGCAAATCAAGGCTTCCCACAACACCCAGGCCCACCCCAGAGCTGCCTTACCACAAACCACTGCATCTAGCTCTGATATCTCGACATTGTTCTATAGTCACTTTGGTTTGATCAGTACATTTATTTTATTTTATTTTTTTATAAGGAAGATGCAGGCAGGAATGAAGGTGAGCAGGCAGGCAGTTGTTCATCTTGGTTGTTCCAGGACGGGAATCTGGGTCCTTGGGATATAGGTGGACTGGTCTTGGCTGGAGGTGGCAGATTTAACTGCTACTCTGCCAGAGCACATCAGTAATTATATTATGACTCTTATTCGCAGCTGAGCCAGGTAGTAAGCCATGATTACTTTTCCTTTTTGCATAATTTTTTGTTTTCCCTGGGGTTAGGAATTATTTTGATGTAAATTTTTTTTTGCTTGCTTTGGCTTCTAAGCTCATTTATTTAATTCATCCCAAATTCTTGCTTAATTATTGTGCCTCTCTTTTGAAGACAGACCCACTAGGTTTTCTTTTTCTTCTCTTTTTTTTTCAGTTTAGTTGTTCACACTTGATTGTTTTCTCCCAGACCCGGGATCCAGGGGTCTGTGGCTTGGGTTCTTTCAGAGGCGATTGACCTAACTGCTACTCTACCAGGGTGCACCCCATGAGGTGTTCTAACAGTTTCATTTTCCTATCAACTGTGGTCTGGAGTCGTGACTTTTACCATCTGAAACACAGCTGCCATCCTGGAATTTCCCTTCCTCTTTATTCTGGGCATTCCCTTTGTCTGTTTCTTGTGATGATCTTATTTCTGTTATCCCATACCTTCCTCTTTTTAAAAAAAAAAAAAAAATTATTACTATCTTATCTTAGTGGAAGACAGCTTCTGTAGATTCCTGGAAAGGGATGCTTTGCAGGGAAAAAATTTTGAGAGATGGAATGTCTGAATGTCTGAAAAGGTCTTTAACCTTCTTTCATATCTGGTTGTTTGGCCAGGTGTATGTGATTCTAGATGGAAAATAATCTTCTTCAAAACTTTGAAGGCCTTGCTCTATTATCTTCCAGTTTCCAGTGCTGCTGTTGAGAGCTGCAAAGCTATTCTGCCCTTAACTCTTTGAATGTAACCTGTTCTTTTCTCACTGGAATCTTGTCGTGTCAGCGCTCTGTCTCTGGCTGTTCTGAAATGTCATGATGTTGTTCTTTGATGGGACTCTGCTCATTTATTGTGCTAGACAGACATTCAATTTGCCCCTGGAAATTTAGTTCCCTAAATTTAGCATAACTTTGAGAAGATTTAATTTCCTAGCTTTTATTTTAATGAGCTTTGAATATATTCTTTCCTTTTTTATATTTTAAAGGAAAGGCACAGGCAAGTGGGAAGGCAGGCCGGAAGAGAGAGGGGGAAGAAGCCTTTATTTTATTTAATTGTTCATCCTATTTGTCCCCTCCCTCCCTTCCCTAAACCCCCAGCCCAGGCCTTAAACCTGGGTCCTTGGGACATATGTGGACCATGTTCAGTGGCCTTATCTGCTAGGTCATCAGGTCATACCTGAATATCTCTTTTATAAAAATGTTCTCTTCTAGAGAATTTCAGACATCTAGAAAGCAGACAGAATAGTATAATTGAATTCTACATACCCATCAGCTATCTTCAACTCATAATCAATCATGGCGTATCCCTGTGGCTCAGTGGTTAAGGTACAAGCCAAATAAAACCCAAGGACCTGGGTTCAAGACTGCTGGGGGGAGGAAACACAAACACAATCATAGTCAATTGTGCTTGTTTCATCTGTAACCACTCATGTCCCCCGCCCCCATTATTTTGAAGCAAATTCCAGGCGTCATATTGCTTTATCTGTTATTTTCCCATGGCCGGCATAACACAGCGACACAAACTTGGTGGCTTAAAGCAACAGAAATTTAGTCTCTCACAGTTCTAGAGGCCAGGAGTTTGCAATCAAAGTGCCAACAGTGTTGGTTCCTTCTGGAGGCTCTGAGGAGAGTCCATTCTATGCCTGTCCCAGATGCTGGTATTTGCTCATCACTCTTGGTGTGCCGTGGTTTATAACCACCAGCCCAGCCTCTGTCTCTGCTTTCACTTTGCCTTCTCCTCTGTATGTTTCCTCCATTTTTTTTATAAGGACGCTTGTCATTAGATTTATTTTTATTTTTATTTTTTAAAGGAAAGGGGCAGGCAAGTAGGCAGGCAGACAGGAAGAGAGAGGAAGAAGTCTTTTTGTTTATTTTATTTAATTGTTCATCATGGTGGTTAATCCCCGGTCCTGCAATGCAAACCCGAGTCCTTGGGGTGTATGTGGATTATGTTCTGCTGGAGGCAGCTGATTCACCTGCTACTCCACCAGGGCACACTATGCCTGCTTTTTAAATAGACTTTCAAATAATCACCTCCATTACCCCACTTCCAGTGACTGGGCCATTAATTCATGAACTTCAGGAATTCTGCCTTGTAAATGAGAGCATTTGGGCCTATTCCAGGGTAACCCCAAAAGATGCTTTGTTTCTCCTGCTAATTCTTTTACTGTTCGTTCACTTAGGACACCCGTAGTCCCCCAAATGTGGTTGTTTTTACTTCCCCATCCCTGTAGGTTTATGTCTTAAAAAAAAAAATCCCTTTGGAAGGAAGTGAGAGTAGGTACCAGTCCTTGTTCTGGTATCAAAATGAGACAGCTCTGAAGCAGCTGTGATTGCCTCACTTTACAGAGGAGGACATGGAAGCTAACAGAGGTGAGGTGACTTGTCTGAGGACTCAGCTTGTTGGTGACAGAGTTGGGGCTGGCTCTAAGACCTCCTTACCAAAGGGGTTTGGAGGACAAGGATCCTGACCAAAGATGGGGACACGGTGTCCGAGAGCCACAGCATGCTGGCATTGGCAGAGCCTGGAGACAGCAGCCGGTTCAGCCCCCTCGTTGTCTGGATGCCCAGAATGGAGAAGGGAGTCTCCCAGACACTCACAGTCGTGCAGCAAGTTCATGCAGAACGTGACGAGAGGCACTCCCTGCCACACCACCCTTTTCTGTGACACCCTCCCCCTATCCCTGACTCAGCAAACATCTATTGGGACCAACTGTGTGCCAGCACCTGAGCTAATCCTGGGGCTACAAACCTGCGTAAAAACTGAACCTTGCCTGCCAAGGGCTCGTGCTGCTGCCTGATCATGGGACATCCCAGAGGAATGGTGGGAAGGGGCATAATAATAACTGCTAACATTTATTGAGCACTTACTGCATGCCCAGCACTGTTCTAATTACTTTTGATGGGTCTGTGCCTTTCATCCTCCCAGTGGGTCTGTGATGCATTGTAATACACCCATTTCACCGTGAGGAAGCCCAGACACACACACAGCCAGGCAGACGCAGAGTCCATGCTTTAACCACAGTCCTGAGATGGGAACTCTCTGGAGGAAGGGAGGCAGAGGAGATTGGGGGTCAGGGGTGGGGAGAAGCTATGGGTGAGCTTAAGGGAAGGAGGAAGCTGACCTGGCCTGCTCCTTTCCCCTTCCAGTGCTTCGTGGGCCCCTCCTCTGATAAGGCCTTGACTTTCATGAAGGACCATTTCCTGATGGATGAACAGGTGGTGGGAACACCCCTACTGGTGAAGTCTGGTGTAGAGTACACACGCCTCGCGGTGGAGACAGCCCAGGGTGTTGACGGGCATAGTCATCTGGTCATGTACCTGGGCACCAGTGAGTAAAGGGCAAAGGGACAGTCGACGGGGCCAGAGCAGGGACTGCCACTCAGGTTGAGGAGGGAAACCTTTGAGCTTGTTCTGGCATGTTTTCATTCAAATGCTTTCTGAAACCTACTCCATGCCTGGCACCTGGTGAGGCTCTATAAACGTGGGGGATGGGGCAGGGGCGGGGGTTGGACAAAACTGCCCAGTCCCACCCTTCTTGAGTTTTCAGTCTGGTGGAGAGACAGCATGGAGGTGTTCGGTAGCCTTAGCAATGAGGGGCATGTTATCAAGACAATGGGAGAGTGGGGAGCAGGAAACACCCCTGCAGGATGCTTGATGTTGGTGGGGAGTGAGGAAGGGGGTGATGAGAGGAGGGTGCTGGGTCCCACCAAAGATGTTCTTTATTTAAAGATGGGAAAGATTGTAAGGATTCTGTAGAGATGGGTAGACCAGAGGATAATTGGCAGGTGAAGTTGCAGAAGGAGCAGGAATCTAGAATCCAGAATCCAGGTGAGGGAGGGGACAAGAGATAAGAGACTTATGCTGGGATGGGCGTGATGGGGCTGAAGAGGGGTGAAGGCTTCAGGGTTCAGGATGGAGGGTCAGGATACAGCCAGAGGGCTTATAAGAAGGCTTTTGTGTTCTTGGTGAAGTAGAAAGATGGAAAGTCTTGGGCTGGGATTAGGGGGCAGAGAAGATGGGAGGTTTGAGGAGAGATGGTAGATGCAAACAGTCCTTGTGGAAAGTGCAGAGCAGTGGAAGGCTGCCAAGTGTGGCAAGGGCCAGCTGAGGTGGGTGAAAACTGGGCTTTTAGTAGGACCTTACCCACCAGGTTTATCCATTCTTTTTTTAAGGGAAGGCTGGCAGGCAGGCAAGAAGGGAGCATTTTCATTTATTTATTTGCACATTTTGGTGGTTCTCCTCAAGCCTGGGTGTGAACCCTGGTGCTTGGGCTTTGCCTGGTCTATGCCCCCGATGCCAGCTTACCGCCTGAGCCACCAGGCGGTTTTCGTTCTTAAAGGATGGGTTACTGGGCACCCTCTCAGCTGTGCATGCATTGGGCTACAGTAGAGAGTAAAACAGGCAAGTCCTGGTTCTTGTGGAGGAAATGGGGACAGACAAGAAGCTTGCCAACTAGTCAGTATCTTAGTAGGTTGTGAGATTAGAAAAGTCAGTAAGCCATGTGAGGGGTGGTCCGGAAAGTCAGTGTGGAGGTTGCAGTATTTAAAAGGGTGGTCAGAGAAGTGCCTGGAGTGAGACCCTTGAGGGAGACGAAGGAGGCTGGCCATGCGATTTTCTCGGGAAGGGCGCAGCCGTCCACTGCCCTTTGTCCACAGAGGAAGCGAGAGTCAGGTTTCTCCAGGGATGGTGTTGCCTAGAGGGGCAGCAAGCTGAGGGATTTCCAAGAGGGCTCCATGCAGAGAGGGAAATGGTCTGGCTGACTCATGTCCGGTGCGCCTTACTCTTCAGAAGGAACTTTCTGACAGCTGGGACACATCTTCTGTCAGAGAGGGGGCACCACAGGAGTCTGTGGATGAGGCCAGGTAATTCAGCTTTCTGTCTCTCCACAGCCACAGGGACCCTCCACAAGGCTGTGATGAGTGGGGACAGTGGCGCCCATCTGGTGGAAGAGATCCAGGTGTTCCCTGACCCTGAACCTGTTCAAAACCTGCAGCTGGCCCCCACCCAGGTAGGATGAACTTCCGGTGGGCGGGGGGCTGCCGGTCTTCACTCAGTGTTATGGGAGTACACTGACACCACATATTTCTTCCAGGGCGCACTATTTGCAGGCTTCTCAGGAGGCATCTGGAAGGTTCCCCGAGCCAACTGTAGTGTCTACGAAAGCTGTGCAGACTGTGTCCTTGCCCGGGACCCCCACTGTGCCTGGGACCCTAAGTCTCAACTCTGCCGCCTCCTGCCCACCCCCAGCCCGTGAGTGCTGTCCTGGATGATGGCCAGACCCTTCTAGCCCAGCTTATGCTCCTGTTCTTCCTGTCTGGGGGCTCCTGACTTAGTCCCCCCTCCTGTGGTAGCCTCTGACAGGGATGGAGTGACACCAGGCAGACACCTGGGTGTGAAGCAGACTGGCTGACCTGGATTTCTGGAACCTCTTCTCCCAATTCTGTCTTGCTCCCCGACCCAGCCCTCTACCTCTTCCCCACTGTGCCCCCATCCTCCTCTTATCACTTTTGTCTTGTCAAGGGATGATGTTTGTTTCCCCTGCCTTTTCAGGAAGTTCTGGAGGCAGGACATGGAGCGAGGGAACCCAGACTGGGCATGTGCGAATGGCCCCATGGGCAGGAGCCACCCACCTCAGAGACGCCCCCAAATCAGTGAGTGTGGGACTGGAAGGGTAACGAAGGCTCAGGAGGACTTCAGGGAAGAGGTGGGCATTCCTACCTCAGTTTCTTCCCTGGCACCTGCCAGACTGAGACTTGAACACCTGGAGTTGGGTGGACTTAGGCCCTGGCTTTGGGAGGAGGGATAGGCATTACATTGGGGATACAGGACTGAGGGTGAAGCTGGCTTTAATCCAAGAGTCAGAGTCATGTGGACTGAAGGTTAGCTTGGGGTCTAGACTAGAGATAGGGGAGGGGTCAGAGTGGAGTTTCGGGGTTGAGATGGAGGCTGGGGTCCAAATGTAGGGTAGAGACTCTCCTTTGCTTTCCTTCTCCCACCTCCCTTAACCTTTCTGCCCCTTTCCTTGGCTTACAGTTAAAGAAGTCCTGGCTGTCCCCAACTCCATCCTGGAGCTCCCCTGCCCCCACGTCTCGGCCCTGGCCTCTTACCACTGGAGTCACGGGTCAGCCTCCATCCCTGAAGCCACCTCTGCCGTCTACAACGGCTCCCTCCTGCTGCTACTGAGGGACGGGGTCGGAGGCCTCTATCAGTGCTGGGCTGCCGAAAATGGCTTCTCCTACCCCGTGGTCTCCTACTGGGTGGACAGCCAGGACCAGCCCCTGGCCCTGGATCCTGAACTGGCGGGCATCCCCCGGCAGCGTGTGGAGGCCCCACTGACCAGGGTGGGTGGCGGGGCCGCCCTGGCTGCCCAGCGCTCCTACTGGCCCCACTTCCTCACCGTCACTGTGCTCCTGGCCTTGGTGCTTTCAGGAGCCCTCATTATCCTCCTCGTCTCCCCATTGGGGGCTCTCCGAGCCCGGGGCAAGGTCCAAGGCTGTGGGACACTGCCTCCTGGGGAGAAGGCCCCATTGGGCAGGGAGCAGTACCTCCAGCCTTCCAAGGATCACAGGACCTCTGCCAGTGATGTGGATGCCGACAACAACCACTTGGGCCCTGAAGTGGCTTAGACTCTGGACACAAACTGGGGCTGCAGGCCACAGGCCATGCTGGTGGGGGGACCTGGAGTGGGGCAGCCCTGGTGCGGGTGAAAGTAGCACAGAAGACCACCTTGCTTCCCAAAGACCACCTTCCTTCCACGAGAAGCATGTCCTCTGCAACCTGCTATGCTCGGGGCTGGGCATGGTGGCCTGACCCCTCTGAGACCCCTTCTACCAAGCACATGGACTCTAACAGGGGGGCCCCAGGCCCCAGCCCTATGACAGGAACACCCAGGGAGAAGCCTTCCATTCTGGTCATTCCAGGACCCTCCAGAAACACTGCTCCAGGACACCCCAAAACCCCTGACTGTTCCGGATTTGATGGTAATAAACACCAAAATATCTCAACAACCATAAGACAACACACCGCTCCTGGACACTTGCTGTGAAAGCCACGTCAGACACCAGCTGTCCCCTCTTCCAGGGGTCTCAAGCATTCTGCAGGCAGCTGTGTCCCCTGCTCCTATTATCAGCCTTTCACACTGACTCCCGGGAAGTCTTTCCTGAAGTCTGACCACCTTCCACCTTGCTTCAGTTGGAATTGAGCGAAACTCCCTCAGGCATGGCTAGGTGGCGTCTGAGGCCACGTTCACACCTCTACCCTGGCTGACCCCTTGGCCTGTCTCCTCTCCCTTTCCCTTTATTTTGAGATTCAGAAAACTGCGTGTCACAGACAGTTTATTTTTTATTAAAAACACAAAGCTATGATTGGGTGCTGTTTTTGTCAGAACAGAGAACTGTGAGGGGAGCGGGAAGTCTGAGTTCATCGGAATGGTGCCGGGGGCTAGGTGCTTGGGGGATTGTTCTCTGGGGCTCCTAACCCCTCTTCTGATGGCTCTGCCCGGGGACCCAGCCCCCTAGCCCTGTCTTCCCCTCCAGGCATCGCTGGACCACGCCACCAACATTACCTTTTGGGCCAACACATGTCTGTGTGGACCAGCCTTGGCTCGCCGTGCGACAGACTCCGAGCGTGGTCCACAGTCACTGGCCCCAGCTCTCTCACAGTCCTGACTCCAGCTTGGCCTCTTCCCCACTGCAGAGTTGGTTTCTACTCCTGATGGAATGCATTCCTAGGAAGAGCAGGGTCTTAAGTAAGTCACCAGGATTACCCATAAACCCTGAATTGCTAAATCTTGACCTTTATGTGGCCTTCATACCCTGGCTTCCCTATTCTCACAACTCTTCTACATGGCTTTAATTTAATGTGACAAATAACACACAAAACGTATCCTCTTATCCATTTTTAAGTGTGCAGGTTGTAGTGGTGTTTTTTCTTTTGTTTCTCTTGCTGTTAGAGCCAATCTAAGGTACAGGTTTTTTTTTTTGTTCGTTTGTTTTTTTTGTTTTGTTTTTTGTTTTTTAAAGGAAGTTACAGGTAAGAATGAAGGCAAGTAGGCAGGTAGAGAGAGGCGGAAGAAGCACTTTATTTTTTATTTAGTTGCTTGTTCCTCTCAGCCCCAGGTCTTGAATCTAGGACTTTGGGTTGTATGTGGAATTGCTCCCAGGGGGTACTAGACCTTTAGGCCAACAGGCACACTTTTTTTTTTTTTTTTTTTTTAAGGAAAGGCACAGACAAGAATGAAGGCAAGCAGGCAGAGAGGCAGGAAGAAAGTTTCATTTTATTTAGTTGTCCATCCTGGTTGTTCCTCCCTGCCTGGGTCATTGGGATACATGCAGACTGAGCCAGCCAGAGCCCACAGGCTGAACCACTAATGCATCAGGGTGCAGTCTTAGGTACTTCGGAAATGCCTGCCATTTGTGAGAGCAGGACCAGGGTCAGTCTCATCCACTTGACCTCTCTTCAGCCCTCTACATAAGCAACAAGTCCTTCCTGTAACACTTGTCCTTGTATCTCTGGTTGAGGTGCTCTTCCTATCTCTCTGGCCAGTTTCTTTGTTTCTCTCAATATTGCTCTTCTCTCTTTAAACGTCCCCGTAGACAATGTCTTCAAGGCCTATTAATTCTACTGGCACCTCTTAACCAAGGATGCCCACTTATTCATTCATTCATTCATTCAGCAAAATGCATTCAAAGATTCTGCTATATTCAGAAATTGGCTTAGATATCTGAGGAGACATGTGACCCAGACCTGTTCCCTGCCCTCACAGGGCTTATAGTCCAGCAGTGGCGGGCGGGCTGTCAACATCCAGACTGTGGGTGGGTTGGAGAAGAGGAAGCTTTCTAGCTACACTGCTCTGGAGTATATGTAGCAGACTCTCTAATGTGAATTGTCCCAAATGCAGTTTATCATCCCCTCCAAAACTGCTCACCCTCCCATGCTTCCCCTGTGACTAAATCAGACTTTAGACACATGGGACTCATCCTACACATCCTCTCTACTCCCTCCACCTTTTGTGGACCATGAGTCTCATCTCTTCATCTTCCCTCTCCCTGCGATTCCTCAGCACCTCTCCAATTCAACTAGGTGCAAACCCTCTCAATAAATAAATTAAATAAATAAATAAATAAATAAATAAATAAATAAAACCACCAGATTTGACCCCTAACCAGTCTCTGCCACCTTCTTCCACATCCATACTCCACTTTCTCGTCAGGATCAAGGAAGCACACTAAAACGAAATTCTGATAATGCACTCCCATGCTTATTGAAGCATTATTTACAATAGCCAAGAATTGAAAACTGCTTAAGTGCCCATCATCAGACAAATAGATAAAGACTATATGGCATGTATACACAACGGGACACTACATAGTCCTAAAAAAGATGAGGTTCTGTCATTTGTGACAACATGGTTGTAACTAAAGTGGAATATGCTCAGTGAAGTAAGTTGGAAGGAGAAAGACAAACTGGATGATCTCACTCATGTGGACTATAAAGAAAAGAAGCAAAGGAACAGATAAAACAAAACAAAATACAACTCTTGGACACTGATGAGAGAACTGATTAGTTCTCTGATTAGTAGATTAGTCAGTTGTCTTTGACCTGGACCACAGGTCACATATCCCAAGGACCCAGACTCAAGACCTGGGGCTGGGATCACATAACCAAGACAAACAACTAAATAAAATAAATAAAGTGCTTCCTTCTCCTCTCTTTTCCTGCCTGCCTATTTCTGCTCACCTTCCTTCCTGCCTGCTCTTTTCCTTCAAAAAAAAAAAAAAGAGAATGAAGTGAGCAGTGAGGAAGTGGGTAGGGAGTGAAAACAAGTGGTGTGGGGTCCAATGGGCAGTGGTGGAGGACTTTTGGTACCTGGGTGGTGGGCAGGGTGTGTTGTCATATACTTGATGAACAGTGAACCTCCACATATGGGCTTATATTACTCTGTAAATCAAAGTTACCCCCAGCAAATTCTTCTCTTAAAGAAATTCTGGCATGCCCTTGAGCTCAGGTGGCCAAGACAGCTGGGGTATGTTCTATGCAAAGCCCAAGGACCCAGGGCCAGAAGTGAATAACTAAAACAAGCAACTAAATAAGTAAAAAATGTTGCTTTCTCCTCTTCCTTCCTTAAACAAACAAAAACAAACAAAAAACAAATACATTCTGCCTAAAACTCCAAACGACTTTTCATTAAATGTGAAATTTAAAAAGTAAAACATCCTTGGAACAGACTGCCTCTCCTCCAGCCCCTCTATGCACACCTTGGTACGATTCGCATTCCTGACACGGTTTTATGGACACCTTTATCGAGGGTCTCATGCTGTTCCAGGCCTCAGTGACACAGAGGTGAACAGACATCCTGCCTCAAGAAACTAACAGTGAGGTTCCTTTGGGCGTGCTATTTATTCCACCCAGAATATTGTCCTCTGTGGTTCTTCTCTAACTACCTCTGCCAAGTTAATGTTCTATGCACAGCCTGCCATAACCCTCTCTCTTCTTTCAAAGAGGAAAGAAGGCAAGCAAGCAGCAGGAAGTGAGAGGAGGAAAAAGCATTTTATTTATTTAGTTGTTCATTTCAGTTGTTCCCCCTGTCTGGGGCCATGAACCCAGGTCCTTGGGCTGTATGTGGACTCTGCCCAAGACATAGGCGTAACCTGAGTTGCCAGGGTTCAATAAACCCTTTTTTAATAGAGCTACTGCTTTGCGGTGCACCTGTGGTGACACACAATGAAAGCCATTTATTTATTCAACTAATATTTACTAAGCCCCTACTATATGAGAAATGAAGGCAGGAGGGAAGGCAGAGAAGAAAAAGAGAGACAAGGAAAAAGGCTTCTAATTTATTTGTTCCTTTTTGGCTGTCCCCCTGGCCCCAGGCCTAGAACCTGGATCCTTGGGTTTTACCCAGTCTACACTTCAGACACTCACAATGCTTTGAGACACCAGGGCACACCCATGTGAAAGCCTTTCAACTGATCAGAAGAGGCCCACTCACCCTATCAAAGTTATTTCCTTTAAAGTCAGCTGATTGTATGATGTACACCTTCAAGCTGTCTAATGTATGATACGATGTTCTTTCAGTAAAATGCAAAATAAAATTTGTTAAAAAACCAGCAAAAAAAGATCAACTGATTGTAGATATCAACCACATTTACAAAACACCTTCACAATAATACCTATCAGTGTTTGACGGAATAATTAGTTTCTTTAACCTAGGCAAGTTGGCACAAAACTCACCATTACACCAAGTTTGGAATGTCCATTAGATATTTTGAGACAGCTAACATGTCTGAAGTTCAGGAGGAGAGACCTATCTAAAAGGTATTGCAATAAAATACATCTAAGATAAATTTTAATATTAGTGATATATTTAGGCATTAACATTATCACTATTCAGTTCTAGAACATCTTCATCACTCTGAAAGGACACTGCAATTAAGCAATCTCTTCCCATTTTTCCTCCCAGAATCCCTGACAAGCACTAACCCGCTAATCTGCTTTCTGTCTCTCCAGGCTTATCTATTCTGCATATTTCCTACAAATGGAATTGTACAATATGTGACCTTTG
This sequence comes from Solenodon paradoxus, assembly GCA_004363575.1. Lineage (NCBI taxonomy): Eukaryota > Metazoa > Chordata > Mammalia > Eulipotyphla > Solenodontidae > Solenodon > Solenodon paradoxus. The sequence goes on from RJWH01005933.1 coordinate 22,982, forward strand.
TGTCGGTTTATTTTACTTAGCATTAAGGTTTCAAGATTCATCCATTTTGTGGTATCAATACTTCATTCCTTTTTAATCACTAATATTCCATTGTATGGCTATATCACATTTTGTCTACTTTTGTAGACAAAATGGAAGGGTGGGGTAGGGGACCTTCTCAGTCCAGAAAGTGCAGAAAGAACAGCCCAGAAACCCTCTGATTATCCAAAGATTTATTGGCAGCTCACAGCAGGCTGATGCACTAAAGAAATACACCAGCCTTGGGTAAATGGCTATTGGGGTTTTCACAGGAGAAGACCTCCTATCGTTGTGACAGGGGTGACTATCTTTGGTACACAAGGATAAAGCAAGTCAGAGTCTCTGGTTATGTGCCAGGTGCAGGAGGCAAGGGGGAGCTCAAGAGACAAGGGGGCTGTCAGTTACTCCAAGTCTGCAAGATTTAGGGCACAAGGGCTGTTGCCGTTTACTCAGAGTTGCAGGATGTTATCCAGGGCCACCCAGATGAAGAGTCTGTTGAAAATTCCATTAAGATATTACTATAAGGTATTAACCAAAACAATATAAAGAGGGTCCAAGGAAGTTACAGGGAAGACTGAGATGCTGGTCTGGCGAAAATCCTGTTAGAGAATAACTTACACTCTAGGACAGTGTGTTGGAATGTTATACAAAGAGATAACGAGACTTTTAGACAGGGCACTTTACAAAATGGGGTTACTTATGTTTTCCTGGGAGCCCTAGTCCTATCACTTTTTGGTAACTGTGAATGGTGCTGTTAGGAACTACTGTAACAGTTTTTTTTAACATCTGTTTTCAATTCTTTTGGTTATACATTTGGAGAGAAATTGCTTGGTCACATGGCAGTTTTGCTCTACTTACTGAGAAAATTCCAAATTGTTTCCCACAGCGGTTGCACCATTTTATATTCCTATCAGCAATATCTGTGTTCCAATTGTCCACTTTCTTGCCAACACTTGCCACTGAAAGCATCTGGGTGTTTGAAATTTAGCCTTTCTAGTGAGTGTGAAGTAGTTGTAACTTGCACTTTGCAAATGAATAACCATATCGGACATCTTTTCATGTGTTGCTGACCATTTGTATGCCATCTTTGGAGAAAAGTCTACTCAAGTCAAGTCCTTTGCCCATTTTTAAATGGGTTTGTCTTTTTGTTGCTGAGAAACAGAAATACCTATTTTGAAATGAAGTAATGAGGCCTCCCAGACTCATACAGAGCTCTCCTCTTTTCTTTCAGAGTTGAACAAGACCTTAATATAATTTACTCCACCTCCACGACGACCCCTTTTTCTGCAATTTTTGAGTTCCCAGACCTCAATATTGTCTTTCCTGACGTATATTGACTTTTACTGTTTTGGTTCTACACATGAGGAAAATTACACAAAAATCACAAATTAGATTTGGATTTAAGGATTCTAACAGGCCTGAGGCACAAGGTGACCCACACTTAGTCCGGAACTTCAGGAAGCGCCGTCACTCCATTTCCCGGAGGTAAAAAGGTCACGCGTGCGCCGTAGAGATGAGGGCATAGCGAAGCTAAAGAAGGCGTGGCTTCTGCCCGAATCCAAGATGTCCTCCAGGCCCGCCCTTCCTTGCTCTGACAGAGGGGCGGTGCAGAGCCAGGTCCAAAAATTCAGAACATAATTGGTGAAGCTGTCCTGCTGGGGGCGGGAGTGACAGTACCTATTTCCGGTTCCGGCTGTACCCCGAGCCGGGTCGAGATGGAGGAAGATGCGACCCGAGGCTGGCAGTCACCGGGAACAGAGGGTAGAGGGGGAGCTGCGGCCTAGAGGCCCAGGCTTGGAGTTGGCCTCCGGCGCGGCAGAACCTCCCTGATCTGCGCAGGTAAGAAAAACCGCCTTGTTGGGGTAATGGAGGACTGTGGTCTCTGAGGACCCGGACCTGTCAAGGAGGCGGCAGTGTCTGTAGTGCCGAGCTGCAGCTCCGTGGGAACCCGCCACGCAGTTCTGGCGATGAAAGACGACTGTCTCCCATGGAGGCAAATTTTCCTGTCGGAGGAGCAATAGGTTCGCTGACAGCGAAAGAAGCATGGCCAGGGGCTTGTCCAACAATCCAGAAGCGGCTGTGCGAGGGCCGGGACAGAAGCTGCATAAAGGGGGTGTCACGTGGAGTAGAGGATTGTCCTATGGTGTGTCTGTAACGCTGGGTCACGTGGGTACCTATAGCCGACCTAAAGAAAGCTGGCTGGGACTCTCACCGCCTCTGAGCAGTATTAGCTTGAGGGAGGGGTCAGGGTCATCGCTGGGGACCTTCCTAAGGAAATGCATATTCATAAGGGCAGTTGGGGGTCTGTACCGACAGCCACGTTCTTAGGGTAAATAGTTTCCAGGATTTTGAGCCCGGATGCGGTAAGGAGAACAGAGCAACAGACGGGAGAAGCAAAGATTTTCTTGTTTCCAGATGAGAAGTGGGGACCAAACCCCAGGGCTGTTTTGCCAGGAATTATAGGAGGTGATTTGATTTGATGGGGGCGGCGTGTTGAGTGAGAGGATCTGAATGAATCTAGTGGTTTTCTGTGTGCTGAGGTCCAGTAACAGGATAGATTTAGAGGACTGGTAACTTGCAAGGTCCTGGACTCCGAGGGTAGTTATTATCATCGTCATCATACTGACAGTCCTTAAGATTTTGAGCAATGCTTTTCAAATCCTGATACATATATGAATCACCTGGAGATCGGGTTAAAATGTTGAGGAACATCCTGAAATTCTGTGTTTCTAACATGCCATCAAGTGATGCTCAGGTGGAGTTAATGCACCACTCTGAATAGCAAGGATTTGGAGCTTTCTGCAGTGATAGCAATGCTTTACTGCTAACAAAATGCTTTCACACATTTAGCTCATAGGGGTTGCCACACACTGTTAAATAGCTGTAGCAGGCTTTATTAACCCCATTTGAAAGAAGAGGAAACTGGATTTCTATGAAGAAACTTGGTTCCATTAGTAAGTAATGGAAGTGGCACTCAGGCTTGGATTTCCTGAGTGTTCTTTCCATTGCATGACCTTGCCTTCCAGGTGACACTAATGCCTCCTGAACCAGAGTCTCATCTTGGGACCTGGTGAATAGCTTGGTGTGATTTTCTGGTACAGGGAGAGTGGAAATGGAGAGGCGGTGTACCTACCTGGTGGAAAGTTTGTCCCTTTCCACTGGTGGGGCTGGTCGTGTGGCCTGTGACAGCTCAGTTAATGATATCTAGGTGTCCTCGGTCATCGTTGAGTCTCTAGAACCAGCACTTTCAGTTTTTGTGCTTGAGCAGTGTTGAAAGAGAGGAGAAAATTCAGAACTGGAGCTCTGCTCACATAAAAGGTCTAAGAAGAGCCATAAAGAAGTTGGATTGGCTGAGTTGGGAGAAGGAAAGGCTGAAGGAAGTTTGCATATAGTTATCTGCAAGGAGGATTTTTTTTTAGAGGGTAAAACAACCTCTAGTTGTTTTGATACTTAAAAACTGTTTTGATATTTCAGCAGGAAGTTTGGAGGTTATGTAATGAGAAGGGTGAGAGCCCAATTTTTCGAAACAGCCCTACCCACCTTTTGGAAGAGTAGAGGGAGTGGGTGCAGTGCCCTCTTCCCCTTCAGCTGTAGTGGCTAATCCCTCTGAGGCATGCCCCTTAGTGACTTCTGTCACCATGCCGATGGTAGGAGTTACCCCCTTCCTTCTGGGAATTTAAAATAGACTGGCATATGTGAGATCCAGAGGTTAACAGGGGAGTTAGGGCATCAGGTCCTGCTCCATTTCTCCTCAGGAGAGGTTGGTAGTTTATGATTCAGACTGACAAGTTGAGAAGGTGATGGCAAAACCAGGTCCTGGAAGAGGATACTTTGTTTTGCCTCTGCTGCTCTACGGAGGAAGCCCTCCTGTTGGAACCCTGATGCATTTGTCCTGTGACAACAGTATGCCACCAGCCGCTCAGCTCAGTTACTCTTCAAGCACACAGGGAAAGTGAGACCACTCCTGGTTTCTCAGGGAGAGAGTCCTGAGAAGGCCCTGGGTATCTGAAGGCCAGGAACCTCTCATAGGGCATTCATTCTGCCTTCCACTGTGTGGGATTGACTTGGTTTTTGACTGAACAGAGTGATTTGTGCTGGAACTCCTCAAATCCCATGGGGGTGGAAGTTCTGGTGGAGTAGAGGAGAAATTTTGACTATCCTGTCTCCATCACTGACCAGCTGTGTGACCTTGGGCTTGTTTCTTTTAACTGTTTTGATCCTCCATTTCCTCATTTAGCATAAATATCTAACTCTACACGGGTTAAGTTGTAAGGATTTCATGAGGTGAGAGGGAGTGCCTCCCTGTCTCTCCTCACCTATTGTAGTTTTGGAAACATGACCCTGGATGACACACCCTGGGATAGGAGAGGCAGTGAAGCCTTCTCTTGAAGGGCCTCAGAGGAGAAGATGCTATCTGGACTTGATGGGCTTCCTAGGCTAAGGCTGGGGAAAGGGTCACCTTTGCCCAAAACAAGTGGTACGTCACTGGGTTCCCCCTAGAACCCCACCTCCAGCTCATTTCCTACAGTCTCCAGTCTCCATTCTGGCCAACCTATTTGACTTTCTCATTTCCAAGCCATTATTCTTTCTCTTCCATGTCTACATGTGTCCATTCAAACTGTTTTCTCCTCCCCCAAGAAATCCATCTTGGTTACAGGTAGCTCATCCATGTGTACTTTGAAGCTGGGTCTTCCCTCAGCTTGCATGTACTCAGTTTGCTTCATAGGAAGCTCATACTTGAATGAAAGTGATACGGTGCAGCTCAGAGAGTTTCAGAAGGCCAGCCTTGTTTCCCTGTGGACTTCCATGGTAAACCAAGAAGCTGCTTGGGCTAGTTGGGACCTTTGGGGAAGGTGGATGCAGCTGGACTCTGATCAGACACTCGAAAGGAGGTTTGCCAGGACATTGGCATGGGGATTCCACCCTTCATAACTGTCCCTTTGATGGGGTCACCTCCTTTCCCAACCCTTAGGGATTTCTCTCAAAGCCTGGGAGCCCCTGACTTCTCACCTTCTAGAATTTAACTTCTTTCTTTCCCCTTCTGACTGAAAACATATAGTATCCTACACAAGAGTACATTACGTTATCACTAAATATATGTCTGATGAATGGTATCTTCTTGCTGATAGTTCTTAAATTGGAAGCTCCTGGAGTTGTTTGGAATTTTAGGCAATGGAGTCACCTAACCTTGGGGTTGTATATGTATTCATTCGCCCTTGTTTCTTTATCTCTAGTTTACATCTATTCCCCAGATGGCTACTGTGTCTCCTTGAACAGACTGCATTTCCACAAGGCAGAGTCTGTGTCTTCTCTGTCTCTTGACTCTCCCTTCGTTAGCTGAATCTGCGGTTATTTCTGTGCTAGGGAGGAAAGGGGCATGTTCTCTGCCTGGTAGTTCTCATGACACTTCAGGGAAGCGACTTAGTTCTCCAGGGGTTCTTTTTTTTTTTCTCCACAGCGAGTTATCTAATAATCAGAGGACTTTGACCTTTGGCTTGTTCCTGACTTTCTGACTCCTTTCATAGACAGGATGGGTGGTGCTCTGTGTGTGAAAGCCCACTTCCCTTGTTCCCCATACTTCTGTCTTCCAATGCAGACAGAAGGGAATCTCAGTGTAGTGGGTGAGGGTCAGGGCAGCTCAGAGGGGCTGACACAGGAGACAAGTGAGGTTGCAAGTGATGATAAAAGAGGTCCCTTCTGTTGGTGAAAGGCCAGGGTAGTGTCTCCTCTGCAGGCCCAGGAGCATCAAAAATGATGGATGAGCTTCCCTTCAGTCCTAGAGATCACTTAGTGACACCCATTAGCCCACTGAAAGAGTCTGCATCCTGCCAGGTGTTTATACACAGCATCCTGGGTGAGCCAGAGGAGAGGAGAATGGGCCATGACCCTAGGGCCCCAGCAGAGGTAGAAGAGATGGTCCTATAACAGGGGTGTCAGGAGCTGAGGTGGGAGTAGAGCCAGGGGAGTCGCTGAGGTGAGGAACGATTTCTAGAGGAGGGGACCCGAATGGCAACAGATGGTCAAGGAGCCAGGAGGGGCATCAGTGTGGTGTGTGAAGGAGGACTCAGGCGGGATTGGCAGAGCCAGGTATGGGGGTGAAGCCTAGTTCTGCAGATGTGAGTACCCGGGAGATGAAGCCAGAGAATGGGGTTTCAGATCCCAGCCAGGAGGGCCCCAGGAGTTCCGACCTCCTCACAGCCCTCCACCTGCCTGTTTCCCCAGGTCTTCAGGCACAATGGAGGACAAACGCAACATCCAGATCATCGAGTGGGAACATCTGGACAAGAAGAAGTTCTACGTGTTCGGCGTGGCGATGACGATGATGATCCGGGTCAGCGTCTACCCCTTCACCCTCATCCGCACTCGGTTGCAGGTTCAGAAAGGCAAGAGCCTCTACCATGGCACCTTCGACGCCTTCATCAAGATCCTGCGGGCAGACGGGGTGACGGGCCTCTACCGGGGCTTCCTGGTCAACACCTTCACGCTCATCTCCGGCCAGTGCTACGTCACCACGTATGAGCTCACCCGGAAGTTCGTGGCTGACTACAGCCAGAGCAACACAGTCAAGTCGCTGGTGGCCGGGGGCTCAGCCTCCCTGGTGGCTCAGAGCATCACGGTGCCCATCGACGTGGTCTCTCAGCACCTGATGATGCAGCGCAAGGGGGAGAAAATGGGCCGCTTCCAAGTGCACGGGAACCCAGAGGGGCAGGGGGTAGTTGCTTTTGGCCAAACCAAGGACATCATTAGGCAGATCCTGCGGGCCGATGGGCTCCGAGGCTTCTACCGAGGCTACGTGGCCTCGTTGCTGACCTACATACCAAACAGCGCGGTCTGGTGGCCTTTCTATCACTTCTACGCAGGTGAGCAGGGGCCAGGAGAGTGGGCCAGAGGCTTTTCACTGGGCTGACGTTCTGTTCTCTGCATGCTGGGGTGGGAGAGTCAACGGGAGAATGGTTGTTGATTCAATAAACTTTTTTTAAAGGAAAGGTGCCGGCAGGAATGAAGGCAGGCAGGCAGGCAGGAAGAGAGAGGGGGAAGAAGCATTTTATTTTATTTTATTTTTATTTAGTTGTTCACATTGGTTGCTCCTCCTTTGACCCAGAATGAGAGCCCTGGTCCTTGGGATGTGTGTGAACTGCACCCCCTCAGAGCTGGCTGACCCAACCTTACTCCACCAGGGCACTTCTATTCAGCTCACATTTGAATCCAGATTCAAAGATGAACCATGTATCATTCTTGCCTTCAGAGGGCTTTTAATATAGCGGAAAGAGAAAGCAGACAAGTGGATGACTAGAACACAGATGTGTGGGTGCATTGTAATCAACTGGCAAATAAAATATTGACAGAGAACTAGAAGACAAAATCCAAGGGGTATTGGGATTTGAAGATGAAATTAATGGATCAGTGAGCTGTTGAGTTGGATGCCTTTCCTCAGCATTTTAAAATTCAAGTTATGCTATGCTATAAACTTGAACCTCTTTAATGTGTTTATTAAATTGTTTTATTATTTCTTTTGTTTACATGGCTGTGTGCTTTTCACAATATTGCTACAATGTCTTTTTGTTCATAAAATGTTCTTCTTTTAAAGTATTTCCCAGAAATGGGACTATTGGATCAAAAAATATAAACACACTGCCAGGTCTCATTCTGAAAAGGCAGAGTGCATTGCTGGGGGTGTGCCCCAGTGTGCCTGCCCCCCATCACCCACAGTCCTGGGGAACTACCAGACTCCTTCGGACGGTCTGTGCTTGAACCCTACCCTGCGCTAGCTTCTAGCTCTTAATGCTGGGCATTCAGTCCCATCCCATCTGAAGCTTTCCTAATTTGATTGTGTAACAATTTCCTAATGTATCATCGCTTTGTCTGTGTGGCTCTGTACTTTTCTGGTTCTCCGACTTTTTTTTTATTATGTCTTCTCCTTTTGCTGGTTCTGTTTCTTTCTCCTTCTGTTTAACAGTCTTTCTTCTGGAATACTTGGTAAAATTCGGATACCTGGTCTCCACCCCTGGCCCTTTGCATCAGATCCTTTGAGATTGGATCCCAGCCATCTTAAAGTTAACAAAGCTTCCTCGGAAATGGATTTTTTCTGCAGTCTGTCTTGGCCGTTTCCCCTCATTTGGTTTCATTTACAAGTATAGTTACACATTTCTGAGATGTTGCAAATCCCTATTTCCATTCCCAAAGTAATGCCCAGACATCCTGTCCTGACTGTTGAACCTCTCAGCTTAGATGCATGTGTTTACATCAGGAATTGCCTTCTATTAGCTATTTTTCATCCCAAGCTGGTTTCCCTACTGACTACTTTCATCCATAAGTGGGCATGTTATTTCTGGTCACTAAGACTGAAGCCTTGGGACAGTTCTTGCTCACTCCCTTTTTCTTGTCCCCACATCTGTCCTGGGAACCCCAGCATGTCTCTCCTGGCTTTCTCTTCATTCCCACTTCCTTCCCTAGAAACCTGCCTCCGTTACCATCTTCCTGGGTTGCCACCTCTGTTCAGGCTGCTCCCTCTGTCTCTTCCTATCCCGTACACACCCGCTAATGGAGTAACTTTTAAACCATAGTTGTGATGCTCTGTGGTTGCCTCTGATTGCTGAGTAAAGTCCAAACTCTTCAGTCTGACGTCAGCCTCCTTTACAGTAAAACCTGTGTCATAGTCTCTGCTGCAGCCAGGCCAATAACGCAGTCCCTCAACCATGCTTCATGTCTCCCCCTCCGCCTAGTCCACCTCCTCTGTCCACCTCCACGCCTTCCAGGGCCACTTCCTATAAGTGCTCCTATAGCTTCTCTCCCAGCCTCTCCCTGTGGCCTGCAACCCACCTTTCACCCCTCATGACCTTAGAGTCTGAATTAAGGCAGTTAAGATATTCACCTTGATGTTATGTATATGTGCCTTATGTCTTCTCCCAGTTATTATTTTCAAATGCATTTCCAGCATACCCTGGTGGCTTAGTGGTTAAGTCTACCGGGCATAGCCCACATACATGTTAAGGACCTGGGGGTTGGGAGATAACCAGGATGAACAACTAAATAAAATAAAGTGCTTCTTCCTCCTCTCTCTTCCTGCCAGCCTGCTCACCTTCATTCCTGATTTCACTTTTCCTTTTTTTTTAAATGAATTTCTGGTGCACCCTGGTGGAGCAGCAGTTAGGTCAATCATCTCCGAAGGATGCAGGCCACATACCCCTGCGTTCAAGTCCTGGGTCCAAAGAAAAACAACCAGTGTGAATAACTAAAATGGAAATAAAATACTTGTTTCTCCTCTCTATTTAAAGAAATAAAGGGATTGCCCTCCCTACTGCGTTGAGCTAAAATGGCTGACAAAGTTCTTGGAAGGGGAAAGAACCTAATATGTGTTAAATACCCACTGGATACCAGGCCGAGGAAGCTTTGATTATTTCATTGTCACAACTACCCTGTGCAGTAGATATTTGCACAGAAGACCTTCCTTGATGTCCTAGTCTAAATGGGGCCACTTCTCATATGCTCCTTTAAAACCCTGAAACCATGTTACTTTCTTTCAGAACGCTTGTCTTAGTTTGTAATGATACATTCGTTTGTGTAATTATTAAGTTAACATCTCTTTCTGCAGCTTCTATGAAATCAGAGACCGCATCTGTTTTTGTTCCCCATTGTACCTTCTAACCCATGGCTGAGAGTCTAGTGAATTGGAAGAGCTCAGTAAATATTATTGAATGGGTAGATTGGTTCTTGTCACTCCCTTTTGTTTCAGATCTACCCATGCAGGCATATGGCCATTAGAATAAAAGCTAGTGCTTCCCAGTCAGTGCAGGTCACATGCCCTGGTCTGTCTCCCCAGCACATCTCATGCTACTCCCCTTCCTCACGGTGGTCCTCCCCACCCCCTCCTCACAGCTCCTCACACACACCTAGTGAGCTCATCTCATCTCAAGGCCTTTGCAGGTGATGCTCTTTCTCCCTGCAGTTCCCTTCTCCTGTTGTCTGTGTGCCCATGTCCTTCTGCTTAGACCTCAGCTTACAGATTACCTTTGCTAAGGGGATTTCTTTAACTACCCTATTGGAAAGAGGGCTCTATTTGTTTGTTTAAGGAAAGGTACAGGCAAGAGTGAAGGTGAGTAGTTAGGCAGGAAGGGAGAGGAGGAAGAAGCATTTTATTTTATTTTTATTTAATTGTTCACACTGGTTGCTTTCCCCCTGAATCCAGGACTCAACCCAGGACTGCGCTTCTTCAGAGGTGATTGACCTAACCCATACGCCACCAGGGTGCGCCAGTTTGTTGTTGTTGTTTTTTAGAGGAAAGAAGAAGGCAGGAATGAAGGCAAGTAGGCTGGCAAGAAGGAAGTGAGAGGAGGAAGAATCATTTATTTATTTATTTATTTAGTTGTTAATTTTTGTTGTTCCCCACTGTTGTGGGTCATGAACTCAGGTCCTTGGTCTGTACGTACACTGCACTGCAGCCACAGATGCAACACCTGAGCCATCACAGTGCGCTAAGAGGGCTTTTTCTGTTTTCTTTTTAGCACTTTGTTCCCTTTGTAGCACTTGCCACACTTTGCGGTTATTTTATTCCATCTCGCAGCTCCTTAATTACCTGTAAGTTCCACAAAGGCATTTCCTGTCCATTTTTCAGTTTTATCCTTATCACAGAGCCTAGCATCTAATAAGCACTAAGTAATTACCAGCTGAGCATCAGGTATATTACTTGTTCAAAGTCATTTAGCCAGGAGGCACTTAAACCGGGCAGTCAGGGTTTATCTTCAGCCTTGAAGATGGTAAGTGCCCAATAAGCATTTGTTGACTGACTAATGAAGAAGAAAAGATAGGCTCTGTCCCTCACCTGCTCGCCTTTGTTTTCTCATCTTCTCCCTAAGCCTCAGGAAAATGGCCTGTGTGCATGATTAGTATTGGAATCTGGATTCTACTCAACTTCAGGCCCGGGGACCAGTGCAGACAGGCCCAGGAGCGGGCAGTGCCAATTAAGATGCCATTTTCTAAAATTGCAAAACACTCCCTTAGGATAAACAGGACACCCTTGAGGTGGAGCCTCCAGTTACCTTTGTTTCTGTTTCTGTAGGGTAGAAGGAATTCTGCCAACTTGCTCCTTCCTTGTTCTCTGATCTTTTCTTGCCTGGCACAAACTACCATGAGAAAATTGTTTGTTTGTGTTTTCTTCCTCCTGGTGTCAGGTCTTATACCCAGGTCCTTGGACTTTACATGACTTGCACCTTAACCTTTGAGCTACAGGGGTGCACCAGGTTAAAAATTCTTAAGGATATTATGATGACTGAATTGTAGAGAGAAAGTTGAGAAGGAATCTTTGGGATGATAAATCTCTTTCACATTCATTCTCACTCAGGGCAATGGCTTCAAGCCCTTGAATGTCTGGCCTCTTGAATCTTACGTGCTGTTCTTTCCCTCTCTCCTTCTGTCCCAGGTACACTGGCTTACTACCCCTTGAAAACATAAGGCATCTCCTGCCTCAGGGCCTCTGCATAGGATCCTCCCTCTGCATAGGAAAGTTATTTCCACAGATCCATGTGGCTTGCACTCTCCTGGGCTCAAACTTTACCTTCTTAAAGAAGGTTTCCAAAACTGCCTCGTTTAAAATGGCCGCCCCTCCCCGCCGACCCTCGGTGTTCCCTCTTCCTATCCTGCTTTATTTTTATCAATAGCCAGCATACATCACCTTCAGGCATAGTTATATAATTTTATTGCTTGTTTTCCCTGCAGCCCAGAGTATAAATTTCAGTTTCAATAAGGGCAAGGACTTGAGCCTTCTTATTCACCATTTGTTGTTTTGTTTTGCTGTTTAAGGAAAGGTACAGACAGTAATGAAGGTGAGTATGCAGGCAGGCAGGAGGGGAGAGGTGAAAGAAGAATTTTAGTTTTATTTCTATTTAGTTCTTCACACTGGTAATTTTCCCCCAAACCTGGGGCTCAAACCCAGGAGTATGTGGCCTGCGCTTCTTCAGAGTTGACTGACCCAACCACTACTCCACCAGGACACGCCCCTGTCCACTGTTAATTCTCAGAACCCAGGGTGGCTGGCCATGGTAGTCCCTTCATAAACCTCTGTTGAACTCTTTGTCTTTTGCCTCCAGAGAGGGTAAAGCAAAAAATTCAGTTGCTAGTAAACTTCCCAGTGATAGTGGGAATAAGTGACTTGGAGTACTGTTTCATCTTTATCATTTTGAAAAGTGAATTTTCTTTTTTGATCTAGGCTGGAAAATATTTCCCCTGAAAGATATGACTTTCTCATTTCATTATACTTGATTTTATTTTTAAAAATATCCATATGGTTCAGAATTCAGTAGGTAGGAAAGCGGATGCAGCGACAGACTCTTCTAATCACCCAGCTCCCTCCTAGAGATGATCCATGTTACCAGTTTTTAATGTGTCCTGCAGTGGTTTGGTGCACACGTAAGGAAATGTGTAGGGTGTCCTTTTCCCATCTTTGAGTTGGGAGGAGTGGAGCACAGGCATAAGATTTTTAGATGAGAAAGGATTTCTGTCCATCAGATGGAAGGAGTTATCTTCTCTATCTCTTTCTAGTCCCCTTCTCCAGGGAATCTTGTCCTCTTCAAAGTGGGTAATGTGACCAAGATGACTTCTGGAAGGGGCCTGAAATTTATAATTTTTGTTGGTTCTGATGGAATCCAAGAAAAGATGATGACTGAGGATGGAGGGTTTGTTATGGGTGGGAGTGTGATGCAGATCAGGCACCTCATGTCTTAAGCCATTGTCTTTTCCTTCTATTCCAGAGCAGCTCTCCCACCTCTGTCCTAAGGAGTGCCCTCACATTGTCTTTCAAGCCATCTCGGGGCCCCTAGCTGCAGCCACAGCTTCCGTCCTCACCAATCCCATGGATGTCATCCGGACGCGAGTGCAGGTAAGACCAGCCTTTTCCTCACACCCCTCCCAGAGAAGCCATTAGAAGCGTTCTTTTCGGATGCTGTCAGTGCTCCCCTGACCTCCTTGTGACCTGGCCCTTAGTCCACCAGCCTTCTCCCAGTCACCCAGCCCTCTTTCTGTGGTTGCTGCTTGCAGCTGCAGACCCAGCTGAGCACTCAAAGCACCTAGACTGTTTCTCTTCTCCTGTCTGCGTTTTTGCTTGCTTCTACTCCTGTGCATGCTCATGCCCGGGAGTTCTTGTTTCTACCAGCCTTTCACCTTGTTAGCCTATCAACCACCCTTTCCTTACCTTGCTGGCTGGTAGTTATTAGGAATATTAGTTTCATAAACCTCTGTGTTTTCTCTACTAGCTGTGAGATCTCTACAGGTGGTGAGAGTGACTGTTCTTAAATAGGCTTCACAGGTTGAACTGTATGGACTCAGCAAAAAACATGACAGAGTCCTTGGTGATACTGTCTAGAGATTATAGTCCCTGCCTTCCATCAGCTCCAGCAAGTTCACCGCGCCTAGACCAAGGAAATGGAATCTGAGTGATGGTGTCTGAAATACAGATGATACACTGTGCTTAAAAAGTTCTAAGTTGAGAGAATGGGGGACTTTAATGTCTGATTTGAATAGCTTCAGAAGAAAGGTAAAAGTCAGGAAAGATGGCCAGGGGAGTTTGGTCCCTCGGTTATGATGAGGAAGGAATCAACGGAAAGAAACCATGACAGGTAGTAAGTGCAGTCAGCTTCCTAGGCTCCTGGATGTGGGTGTGGAAGTAGCCAATAAATCTAGGTGTTATCTGTCCCCAGGAAGGCGTGTGCGCGCACGCACACACACACACACAAATGAATAGATTGGGATCTGATTGCTTTACAAATAAAGTGCACAAACATTGTCTCCTGGACCTTGTCTGGGTGTTCTAGGGGGAGATCCAAGGGGAAGGACAGGCCTCTACTTTGGGGGGGCCCCCAGGCTGGAGGAGAAAAAGTGCATACATGCAGCAAAGGCTTAGCTGAAAGCCAGACATGGCTGTGGATGAGTGGGAGGCTGGGGAACAGAGATGGTCAGAGGAGAGCACTGTGGAGGGTGCCAAAGAAAGCAGGGAGGACTGGGGAGAAGTTCTTAGCTGTATGTAAGATCACCTTGTGAAGGCTGTGCAGGATAGGCAGAGGCATTAACAAGGGGTGTGTGTGCCCTGCATTGACTGAAGGTGTGAGTGGATCGTCTTTAAAGGTAAGTTACTGGGAGTTATGGAGCAGGACTGTTGAGGAAGAAGAGGAGAGATTCCTACCTTAGCCAGGATTCCAATGGGATTGGGAAGACAGACCACAGAGACCTCAGGATGCTGAGAGGCATAGAGCGGGAGGTTCTAGCCATGGGGCTTCAGAGGGGTTGAAAGTCAGAATCAAAATTGCTAGGGGTGGTAGTAACCCAGTCTTCCTGAGACCAGATAGAAGCATCCATTTAGACTCAGCTACAGAGCTTATCTAATGATAACAACAATAACTACATTCATTGAGCACTTCATAGTCAGGCCTTGTTTTGGGCATTTACAAATATTCTTTTGTTTACTACTTAGAACATTCAGGAGGCATAGGTACTGCTATTGCTGTTTGATATTTGAGGAAACTGAGGTGCAAAGTGTTCAGCAAATTACTCATGGTTATGCGGTTGGTAAATTGGGGAGCAAAATTCAAACCCAGGCAATCGGCACCAGAGCCCATACTCATCCTCTGTGCCGTAAGTGTCCTCGAGGGCAGAACCCAGCCACTGACCGGAGTCTCCTCACTTTACCCCAAGGCAGAGGGAAGCTGAACAGAGGGACTTAGACCGCAGACCACAGCCCTTCACTGTGTTGACTTTTCCAGGTCGAGGGCAAGAACTCCATCATCCTAACCTTCAGGCAGCTGATGGCCGAAGAGGGGCCCTGGGGCCTTATGAAGGGTCTCTCGGCCAGAATCATCTCAGCCACACCATCCACCATTGTCATTGTGGTGGGCTATGAGAGCCTCAAGAAACTCAGCCTCCGACCTGAGCTGGTGGACTCAAGACATTGGTAATCAGTGGCGGGTTGAGAAACCTGTTGGTTCCCACACTACTCTGGGTCAGGGGCAGAGTGGGGAGGAAAGTACCCTCTCCAAGTGCCCCCGGGTGGCCTGTCTGGGACAGGGACAGAGACTGAATGGTTTTTGCCGAAGAGGCTCCACACCTGAAACCCTGCCCCCATCATTTTCAATTCTCTTGCCAAATTGGGCTTTCACACTCAGTAAGCAGTCCTGCCCTCAGGAAACCTACCACCCTTCACCCCTGCTAACCCTTCTTCTGGCATCCGCCTCCATCTGTGTCCCTGAGCTCCTGAGAAGAACTGTACATAGAGCTTGCTTCCACCATCGGTTCTTCCTCTTGAGCTTTCAGCTCAGGTTCCAAGGAGTTGCCATCAGCACGTCCCCATATCATCTTTGTATTTGGGGATTTAAGGTCTCCACTGGACTACTATGCCTTGCCCTGCCACTGGGGGCAAGGAGCCAGGCACATTTGCACAGGGAATAGGAACAGCACAAACCTCTGACTCTCCAGAGCACTCGCACTCGCTTTGGAGAGTTATTAGTTTGGGGAGAAATGTGGATACTTTATTTTGTGTGTGGGTGTTTTGTTTGTTTTTTTAACATCTGTGAACCAGACTAATGTCTTAGTCCTGCACCAGTCCTGCATTCAGAGCCCACCCCTTCTCAGATGTGTGGAGAAATGTCATAGAGCTTCACCCTCAGCCCCAGGTCCCTACCCTTCAGTCCCAGCAGCCCCAGGACAGTATAAGCTGCCAGCTTCCCCTGACCCAGATGGCTGCCTTGGTAGAGTACATCAGGCAGTCTAGGACCCTGGACGCGGAGCACACCCTGCAAGGCCAGACTGAGAGGGCGGTTGGTTTGGAAAGTGACAAGAGGATATGTGTGCCCCAGCGCATTGCGCCAGACCAGTGAGCCAAGCCTCGGAGAGGACAGCAGAGTTCTCAGCCCCAGGCAATGAGGACGGCATCGCATGTATGCTCAATCACATGGACTTCTGGAAACAGGCTGTCTCAGTGGGAGTCTCTGAGAAGTGGAACAGTTAGTGTTTTTCTTCTCCCTAACATGAAGAGTCATCCTGGGCATGGTACCCTTGGAGCGATGTTTGGAAAAAGAATAAAGAGCGGGTCAGGAAGTCACCCAATACCAGGACCACTGCATTTACCAGCCTGATACTGCCAAGATTATTTGTCGAAGCTCTTAGGAGTTAGATGATGAACGCTTCTCCCCTGCCTCATCCCCACCCGTTTTCACTAAATGGAGAGAGGTCCAACAAAGAGTGAGAAGGCATGTCCAACCCTGCCTTTCTATTTGAGACATTTGGCCTGGATGATCTTTCAGACCTTCTTATTGGTCCCACCCCTTGGGAAAGGCCATGGTGCCAATTTGAAAGGTGCTAGTTACCGGAAGCCTTGTTTTTTCTTACAGCTGCCCCACATTCTGTCACCTGGGCCAAATCAGAATAGGAAAACCACTACCTTCACCACCACACTGCCCCATCTTTGTCTCTTATCTTTGAGGATTCTTTTCACTTTCACTTATCTTTGTTTGCCCCTTCTTGCACTTTGTCGAGTCCTCCAATCTCTATCTACAAATGGTCATCCAAAGGGTTGGGTCCTAGATCATTCTGAATCTTCCTGCCCCTCAGTCACCCCTTTAGTCTAAGAAGCCAGGGCGCCTCCTGGGTAAGCTCATCCTAGTGAGCACTTTGGAAAATGGTTTTCTCAGCTCCACACCTTCCCCTCCCTAGAAACTTGTCTTCAGTCCCTCCCCACTATAGCAAGTGGGTAAAGTATCATGGAGAGGAGGTGGTCTTCTGCCTCTGGTGTTTTAGGGTGTCTCTGCCTTCCAGATGTCTTTACTTTCCGTCCGTTTTGTTTTTCTGTACAGTATTAAACAGTCTTTTACCCATTCATCCTAAGGATGATGTACATATAATGAAGGGGACCCCCCCCCCGCCCCACTCCAATTTCCCCATCTAATAGTTTAGGGACTGGGATTGAGATTAAAATGTCTTGGTGGGGATGGGATAGTGGGCTTCCGTTTTCCCAGGACCATAGACTGTGCCAGCTGGAACACTGCATCTATTCTTGGTCTGTAGTCAAAACTGGAAGAAACTTTTGGGAGGCTGGGCCAGTCAGGGAACCCTCTGTGTGGAGGGATGAGATGAAAATGCAGATGTAGTTAACATTTGATCAAGTGGAATTCTATGAATATTACAGTGAATAGCCACTGTTGCACTGTAGGAAGTTTCCGAAGCGTAATTAAAAGTGTTTATTGCGCCCCTGAGCTTTGGTCTGCGCTCATTCTGCCAGGTTGCCGAGAGCAAGCTCCCAGGCGTAGCGGGAGTGCGACTTCTCCACTCAAACCCAGCCTGCGGCTATTTCTCCTCCCACTCCGCTCGCCGCTGCTTCCAATCGGAGGCGGCCAATCCGGAGGGGCGGGGCCGGGTGGCCGGGGCTGTTGGATTTGGCGGTTCGCCTCCAACATGGCCGAAGTGAACCGAGCCAATGGAGGTAGTGGCCGGGGGGAAAAGGGGCCTGAGGAGTCGTCCCCGGAACCTGTGCCCCCCTGCTCTATTTCCAGAGTGAAACTTCTCGACACCATGGTGGACACTTTTCTCCAGAAACTGGTCGCCGCCGGGAGGTAAGGTGGAGGAAGAGAGGGCAGTGGGAGGAGGAGGCAGGCAAGAGGCCAGAAGAGGGTTTGTCCCGCCAGCCTCCAAATCCCCGCGTGGCCGGGGCGGCGAGACGCGAGACAGCCCAGTCACGTGGGCCCCGGGTGGGCGGGGTTGTCTGGCAGTCTCGTCGCGCGTCAGTTCCCGAGACCGAAGTCGCGCGACGTGACCAGGCGGCTACTCTGTAGATGGCGGGGAACGGCGACTCCTCCCACCCGTATGCCTACAAGTGTGGGGAAGCTCCTGGCCGAAATGAAGGCGAGTAGGCAGCCAGGCAGGAAAGGAGAGTAGGAAGAAGCACTTCATTTTATTCCATTTTAGTTGTTCGCATTGATTGTTTCTCCCATCCCACCCGGGACTCGAGCCCAGGGGTATGTGACCTGCGTCTTCGGAGGTGACGACCCAACTACTACGCCACCAGGGGGCCCTGACAGGTTTTGATATTTGATCAGCCTCGGTGCTTGAGTTCCTAATCAATAAGCTCACCAAATAGTACTTTCTCATTAGGTCGTCTTGAGGAGTACACGCAAGGTTCTGAAGAATAGAAAGCTTTCAAATTTATTTATTATGGGAATAATACCTCTTTACTGGGTGCTTGTGAGGACTAAATGTTAAACCATAGAAAGACACCTCCTGTCTTAATTTTTATTTATACGAATAATATTGTAACAGTATCAGACGCCCATGATCCTGCCACCCCAGTGCATTAAGGCTGAATCACTGTTATCAAAATTTAAAGGGGTTTGGTGCCCTGCCTCTCCTTCCAGCCCTCTCTGTGCCCCCTACTCCTGTTCTTTACCGTATTACGACTCCCGTCTTCTCCCAGTCTCCTTCCCTCCTGATTTGAATGCTTTACCTTTCATACATAGACCTTATACATCTCCCCACTCACTGACTTGCTCCACTGATATTTGCGTGCCAATTGTGCCAGGCACTGTGTCAGGTGCTGATGATATGATAAAGCAGTCAGGACCCCTGTCTTGGAGCTTATGGTCACTGAGTAGAGACATGTAGTAAACAAGACAATCACAGAGCTTGATAAGATGATGAACAAGTGATGTGCTAGAGAGCAAATTGGGGGAAAGGGAAACACAAGATAGGGTGATTGGGTAGTTCCCCCTTTGAGGAAATGACCTTAAACTGAAGCTTGAAGAATGACAAGGACCCAACTTTTTTAAAAACTAAAGGAAAGACTGAGGCAAAGGATCACATGCACAAAGCCTCTGGGAGAGTTGGGACATTCCTGGAACTGGCAGAGGCCTCCTTGACTACAATCTCTAATGATCAGGGGGAGAGTAAGACCAGAGGAGGCAGGACAGGCAGGGTCTAGTTTTCAGATAGATGAGTTTGATAAAGTCATTTGTAATTCTTTTCGTGGACCGGTCATGACACACCATCATTCTGTGTCTAAGCAAGCTCCCTTTCCCCTTGTCCTCTCCCTTTTACATGGATTTTCTATTAGTTGTATGTCCTCCACTTAATCAAATATTTTTTGGTCATCTGCAGTGTCCCAGGCTTTGCTCTGGGAGCTGGAAATTGAGCAGTGTCAAGATAGACAAGGTCCCCACCTTCAAGGAATAGACATTCCAGGTCCATAAAGAGACATAAATCAGGATAAAGGAATAGAGAGCAATGGAAAGAGAGAGGTCTGGGTTAGTGTGAGTGCAAGGAAGAGACTTTTGAATGTGTTTGTACCCAGCAAGATACGTTGTTTTGTCTCTGTATATTTTAAGTTTATGTAATTGGTAATTGCCACATGGGCCTTTTTCACTCAATATTTTTTATTTTTTAGATCCAAAGTACATATGGTTCAGAGCTTCTCACTTCTGCTTGCCATCCATGATATGCCTACAGCACTTACCCATTCCCTATCATGGGCACCTGGATGACACCAACTCCCTCCCCCACAAGTTATTCTAGGGCACTATCCTTGTACATGCCCACATGAACTGGTGCTAATGTTTCTTGGAGGCATGTAACAAGGATCACTGAGTCCATGGGTTTAGACCTACCTATGTTTTGTTAGATTGCTTTCCAAAAATTCTGGTCCTCTCTCCTGCCTCCTCGCCACCACTGGGTATCCACCATTCCAATATTTGCTGTCCTGCTAGGTGTGAAAGGGGTATCTCGCAATGGTTTTCTTTTCTTTTTCTTTTCAAGGAAAGGTGGAGGCAGGAATGAAGGCAAGTAGGCAGGCAGAGAGGAAGAGAGGAGGAAGAAGCACTTTTTAAAATTTGTATTTGGTTGTTCATCTTGATTGTCCCCCTGGCTCCAGGATGTAAACCTGTGTCCCTCTGATGTGTGTGAAACCACTACTTCACCAGGACATGTCTCCTCCTATACTTCTTAGTCATTTGACTTCCTCTTCTGTGAACTGCCTACTCATTTCCTCCAGCTCTTTTTTTCAGATTTTTTTTTCCTTAATTAGACTTTTTATCTTGTTGGGTTGATGACGTTCAATCTAGTCTAGACCTCAAACCCTTATCCGTTTTAGACTGAAGAAGTAAATTCTTTCTCAATTAAGTTAACTGTCTATAATGAGGAACAGAAATCTTTAATAAAAAAAATTGCACAAATTTTAGTTGTTTATACTGTACCCCAAGAGGATGAACAGCAAGAAAAATGCAGTTATCCCAGGGGAAGCTTTGCCAGGCTTTGAGTCCTTAGCACTCTCCTTTTCTCAGCCTCCGGTTTAACTCAGCACTCCTCCATTTTAATAAATTGTTAGGGATTGCCTAATCCATTTATTTATTTTTGATCCTTAATGATCATGTAATTACTTCATTGTTTTTCACCTATAGTGTGCGCTTTTAGGGTCTTGTTTATAAAGGCTATACCTACAACTCGATCATAAAGATAATCTCTAATGTTTTGTTTTACTCTTTACTTTTTTTTTTTTTTTTTTTTTTTTCCAGTGGCCGTGGATCTTAAACCCAGGTCCTTGGGCTTTACAGGTATACACCTTCACCTCTGAGCCATGGAAGTGCACCTACTCTTTAAATCTTTAGCCTGTCTGGATTAAAGTGTAAGGTGATCGTCTCAGCCAGTCTCATTTCTAGTTTTCCCAGTGAGGTTGTCAACTAAACAGTTTATCCATCCCCATTGATTTATGGCATCCCCTTTATTATATGACAGCACTTATGCCCACTGTGTCACTGGGTCTCTCTTTTGCCCCACTGATAGATTTGCCTGGCTTTGTGCCAGTGCACACATGTTCTTAATACTTGGGTTTTGCAGGAAATCTTAAGTCTGGTACAGTGAATCTCCCTCTATTCTCTTTAAAATTGGCCTAGTTATTTGGGGACATTAATTTTTCCTTATAAAACTTTTCTAGTTCCTTAGAACATTCAGATGCAGTTTTGGTTGTGATTGTACTGAATTTATAGATCAGTTGTGGGGTGGTAACTGGCATTTCTACAATGACTTCATTCTTCCACGTATATCATATAATCTATTTAGTAGTTTGTCTTTTATGTCTTTGAGTAGTTTTTACGTTCTTTGTAAAGGACTCGTGTTGCTAAATTACTGCCTACTACTTTACAGTTTTTGCTACTTCTGTGAATTTTTTTTAAAGGAAATGTGCAGGTAAGAATGAAGGTGAGTAGGCAAGCAGGCAGGAAGAGAGATAAAGAGGAAGCACTTTACTTACTTTTTTTGTTTGTTTAAAAAAAATCCACATTTATTGACATGGAGAGAGCTCCAAGATATATTAATAAATGAAAAAAACATGCTGTGCAATATATGCAATATTATGTCTCCTAACAGTATTTCTATGCATACAACTATGTATATGCAATTCTTAGAAAAAGAAGGGGTTTGACATACACTAAAAATAAGGCAACTTTCTGGGGAGGAAGTTGGCATGTACTGAGGTATAATTTACATGCATTGTATCACATAGATTTTAACTTTTCATTTTGAAGACTTTTAACAATTGTATATGCTGATGTAATGACAATATAAAACAAAATTGATTTCCATTATCTCAGAAAGGTCCTTTGTATCTCTTTCCAGTTAATTACTCTCTATATCCCAGACAATTATTTTCTGATTTTTATCATCACAAAATTAATTTTATTTGTTTTTGGGTTTCATATAAATTTAATTCTACAATATTCCTTTGTATATGGCTTTTTTCAGCATACTGCTTTTGAGATTTGTGCATGTTGTTGCTTGTATCAGTATTTCATTACTTTTTCTCAATATTTTTAATTGTAGTAACTTATTCTACACATTAAAGTAAACTCATATGTATAGGTTCCCCATTCCTCATTTATATATGTCAATACACCCTGCCCTCTACCAAATCCCCAAGTGTTCTTCACCATTGTCCAGTGGGCTCCATCACCACTCCACCCCATCCATCCGTCACTGCCCTGTCCCATTACCTGTTGGTAAACTCAGTTCTGTTCCCAAGTGTCCAAGTGTTTGGACCAACCTTTGTTCCACCTATGAATGAGGTCATCTGGAATCTTCTTTTGACTTATTTCACTTAGCATAATCCTCTCTAGACCCATCCATGTTGATTCAAATGACAGGATTTTATCTAAGGGCTGTGTAGTAGTCCCTTGTATGTATGTGCCACATCTTTATCCGTTCATTCGACATTGGGCATTTAGGTAGTTCCAGTTCTTAGTTATTGTGAACAGGGCTGCAGTAAACATGGGGGTGCATAAATCTCTGCAAATTAGCATTTTTGTATCTTTTGGATGAATAACCAGAAGTGGGATGGCAGGATCATACGGAAATTCCATCTTCAATTTTTGGAGGAATCTCCACACTGTTTGCCATAGGGATTGCACCAGTTCGCACTCCCACCAAGGTGTGAAAGTGTTCCCTTTTCTCCATGTCTTCACCAACATCTTATTGTTTCCAGACTTTTGGATAATCTCTCAGGTGTGTAAGGTGATAACTCATTGTTGTTTTAATTTGCATTTCTCTGGTAGCCAGAATAGGGACATCTTTTCATGTGCCTGTTGGCCATCTATATATCCTCTTCGGAAAAATGTCTCTCCAATCACTCTTCCCATTTTTTGATTGAATTGCTTATTTTTCTGTTATTGACTTCTGTGGTCCTTGGTATATTGTAGATATTAAACCGTTGTCAGAAATACAAAATATGAATCTCTTCTTCCATTTAGTATGTTGCCTTTTGGTTTTGGTGATGTTTTCTTTTGCTGTGAAGATTTTTAGTTTGATGTAGTCCCAATTTATTTTCCTTTTTATTTCCCTTGATTCAGCAGTTGAGTCCCCAAATGCCTTCCTAAAGCTGATGTCATGGAATGTCTTTCCTATGTTATCTTCCAAGAATTGTATGGTTTCTGGTCTATGTCCAAGTCTCTAGTCCATTTTGAGTTAATTTTTGTGAATAGTGTTAGAGAGTGGTCTAGCTTCATTCTTTTGCATGTGGCTGTCCAGTTATCCCAACACCATTTATTGAAAGGACTTTCCTTTCTCTGTCGTATGCGTTTGGCTCCTTTGTGTAGATTAACTGATGATAAGTGAGTGGGTCAGTTTCTGGTGATACATTTCTATTCCACTGGTCTGTACCTCTGTTATTCCAGTACCATATTGTTTCGGTTACTATCGCTTTATAGTGTAGCTCAGTATCTGGGAGTGTAATCCTCCAGATTCATTCTTTTTTCTTGTAATTGCTTTGGCTATTCGAGGTCTTTTGTTGTTCCATACGAATTTTAAGATTTTTTTAGTCTATATCCTGGAAATAAGCCTGTGGGATTTTAGTGGGGATTGCATTAAATCTGTATATTGCTTTAAATAATATGACCATTTTAATGATGTTGATTCTTCCCAACCATGAACAGGGAATGTCTTTTCATCTCTTTCTATCCTCCTTTTTCTTTTAAGAAGGACTTGTAGTTTTCATTGTACAGGTCTTTCATCTCCTTTGTTAAGTATATTCCAAGATATTTGATTCTTTTTATTTCTATTTTAAATGGTGTGATTTTCTTGATTTCATTTTCTTCTAGTGTGTTGTTTGAATATAAGAATGTGATGGATTTTTGTGCATTGATTTTGTAGCCTGCCACTTTACTGTATTCATTAATTAGTTCTAGTAGTTTTTTTAACAGAGTTTTTAGGGTTTTTAGTATATAATGTCATCTGCAAATAATGATAGTTTTACTTCTTCCTTTCCAATTTGGTTTCCTTTTATTTCTTTTGCTTGCCTTACTGCTCTGACTAAGCCCTCCAGTACAATGTTAAATAGCAGTGGTGAGAGTGGACAGCCTTGCCTAGTTCCTGACCTTGGAGGAAATGCTTTTAATTTTTCGCCATTGACAATGATGTTGGCTGTGAATTTGTCATAATATGACCTTTATTATGTTGAGGTATGTACCTTATACCCCCATTTTATACAGGGCTTTTATTGTAAATGGGTGTTGAATCTTGTCAAAAGCTTTCTCTGCATCTATTCATATGTTCATGTGGTTTTTCTCCTTGGTCTCATTGATACAGTGTATGACATTAATAGATTTACATATCCTTGTATCACTGGGATAGATCCCACTTGGTCATAATGAATGTTCTTTTTGATACATTGTCGGATTTGGTTTGCTAATATTTTGTTTAGATTTTTTGCATCTGTGTTCATTAGAGATATTGGTCTGTAATTTTCTTGATAACATCTGTCAACTTTTGGTATCAGCCTTATATAAAGTATTTGGGAATGTTCCCTGTTCTTCAATATTTCGAAAGAGTTTGAGAAGCATAGAAGGTTTGGTAAAACTTATTAGAAAAGCCATCTGGTCCTGATTTTTAATTTTTAGAGAGACTGTTGATTACCTCTTCAATTTCTTTCTTATGATTGTTCTGTTCAGGTTTTCCATTTCTTCCCAGTTCAGTCTTGATAGGCTGTATTTTCTAGAAATCTGTCCATGTCCTCAAGTTTGTCTAATGTGTTGGTATAGAGTTGTTCATAGTAGTCTCTTAGGATGTCTTGCATTTCTGTGGTGTCTGTTGTAAATTCTCCCCTTTCATTTCTGATTCTAGTTATGAGAGTTTTCTCTTTTTTCTCTAACCAATGGTTTGTCAATCTTGTTTATTTTTTCAAAGAACCAACTTTTGGTTTCATCGATCATCTTGTCTTTTTCGTTTTCTATTTTATTTATTTATACTTGAATTTTTATTATTTCCTTTCACCAATTTTTGGCTTTAATTGTTCTTCTTCCTCTAGTTTTTTAAATATAGCATTAGATTGTTTGACATTTTTCTTGTTTCTAGAGGTAGGCCTGGATTGCAGTGAACTTCCCTCTTAATACTGCTTTCTCTGCATCCCAGTAGATTCTGGTAGCTTCTGTCTTCATTCTCATTTGTCTCTTTTCAAGTTCCTTTTTGATATCCTCTCTTACCCAGGAGTCACTCAGAAGCATGCTGTTTAGTCTCCAATTAATTTGGGGTCTTTCAGCTTTCTTTTTGTGGTTCATTTCTAGTTTTAAGCCCTGCACAGAGAAGATGCTTGGTATGATTTCAGTCATTGTAAATTTGTTGAGACATGTTTTGTGTCCAACCATATGATCTATCCTTGAGAAAATTCCATGCTCACTTGAGAAGAAAAATCTGTAGTCATTAGATAAAGTTTGTATGTGTCAGTTAGACCTGACTTTTCTAAGTAGTTATTTAAAGCGGCTGTTTCTCCATTAATTTTCTGCCTGGTTGATCTGTCCATTGTTTTAAGTGGGGTGTTGAAGTCTTCTACTGTGATTGTGTTGCTGTCAGTGTCTCACATCAATTCTAATAGTTACTTGCTTAATATATTTGGATTCTCCTTAATTTGGTACATACATGTTTATAAGCATTATGTCTTCTCATTGTATTAACAATCATTATATAATGTCCATCTTTTTTTGTTATGCTATTTAGTTGAAAGTCTATTTTATTAGATATAAGTGTGGCTGTTCCTCTTTTTTGTGGTTACCATTTAACTGTAGGATTTTCTTCCAATCACTGGTTTTGAGTCTTTGTTTATCTTGTGAAAGAAGATGCGTTTCCTGAATGCAGCAGATGAGGTTATGCTTTTTAACCCTTTGGCCACTCTAGTTTGGTGAGTTCAGTTCATTAACATTTAGGGTGATTTTTGATATGTAGCTGCTTAGTGTCATTTTGTAATTTGTCTTCTTTGTATGGCAATACCTTTGTTCTTCTCTTTCTCTTCTTATGTGGATTGGGTGTAGTTGTGTTTTGATTGGTTTCTCTTTTTTTTTTCTTTTCTTTTTCCCTGGAGATGTATTTCGAGGTTACCCTGAAGTTAACATTAAGAATTCTGTTTATTTCCTATTTTTATTTGAAAACAGATTAGTCTTGCACTCATTCTAACCACCCTCATTTTTCTCTTCTCCTCCTCCCTACTTTGTATTTGCTGTCTTACTTTTTAAATGGGGTTTCTTTATACTTTATATAGTATCTTTTAGTATTTTTTATAGTAATGGTTTTCTGGTAATAATAATAGCTCTGAACCCAGACATTTTTGCCTACCTTTTGTCGTGATTGCTGATGTGTCTCTGCAGCCTCGGTGCCTGCTTTTCCTCAGTGTTTATTTCTGGAAAATAGGTGAATTCCTAGTTGCTCTGAGGGGACTACATGAATCTTGCTCCTACCAGGTCACTATTTTGACTGGAAGTCTACTTACTTTTTATTTAGTTGTTCATCTTGATTGTTCCTGTGGTCCCAGGATGTGAACCCTGGATTTTAAGATGTATGTACTGCACCCAATCTCTACTTCACCAGGATATACCATGAATATTCTTTTTCCTGTTTTCTTTAAAAATTAATGATGATGTAGAGAAATTGTTGATTTCTGTAAGATAATTTTGTATCTAGCAACCTTGCTCAACTCTTACTAAAGTATAATCTCCCTCAAATCCAAGATCACAGTGATCAGCTGAATGCTTTGCAAAGCCTTTTCTCCCTTCTGCCTTCCTACCTCCAGCTAAAAGGACAACCACTTTCCTCACTTAGGTTATCATAGATTAAGTTCTGCCTGATTTTCTTAGACATAATTAAATGAAATTGTCATGCCCTGGTGGAACAGTGGTTTGGTCAACTGCCTCTGGCTGATGCACAAGCCACACATGTTCCAAGGACCTGGGTTCGCATCCCAGGCTGGGGAAAACAACCAACATATACAATTAAATAAAAATAAAGTGATTTTTCCTCCTCTCTCCTTCCTCCTTGCCTTCTTTCTTTTTTCTTGATAAGTTAGTGTGGGTTTTGCATTATAGCCTGAATAAGAGCACGAAGCGTCTCAGTTTAGTCTTGGGCCTCAAAGGTCTCATTGGCAATAGAGCTCTCTTTCTTGGTTGCCTTGAACACAATTTTCAGTCCTTGTGCATCCTGTGGGTTCAGGATTCAGCATTTAATCAATGGTTTTGCTACGGCATCGTCTCTCACATGATCTGGGGTACGGAATAAGGACTCTGCTGGAGTTAGAGTCCCTCAAGGTGTGATCTGCTCTCCTCTTCCGTGTGTTTGCCACTTTGCATAGGTTCAGAAAGTGGACTGGAGTGATCTGTCATTTCCCTCTAGTCATAATACCTTGCGGTATGGAAACTATCGTGACCATGTTGCGGTTCCAAAGCAGCTTCGACTTCAACATGTCACTGGATCTGGCCAGCTCCTGAAAACATGGCAGCAGCATATGACAACCCTTCTTCTGTGAAGGAGTTCTGGTGATGTGTCTTCTCAGCGAAGGTGGCAACAAGCCTTAATTAAACAGCAAATGATTGACCAATAGGACCAACTAGATAACTGCCAAGCCCCTTGATGGTAGGGATCTCCATGCCTCCTGCAGCAAGTGAGGTAGCAGCTTCTCTAAAGTCAGCCCCAGATCCAAGTCTACTACTGGTGGCTGAATACCAGGCCTGATAGCTGCAGAAAATGTATTGAACTGTTTGTAATCTGTTACATAGGATTTTGTTGAGGTTTCCTCATGAGATAGTAGATTAAGGTGAATGCAGCCTTGACAATTTGTTCTTTCGTTCCGGCGTTGAAATATTTTCTGGTAACAACCACGGAGCGGCATTTCCTGCACTATCAGGGAGATTTCAGTCAGGTTTGACCTAAATAGTGATGTCAGGTAGTAAGCCATAGAACTGTGGCAACATGGCAAGGAAAATTATCACCCCTGTTGTTGGGACTCCTCTGAGAGTCCTTGGAGAAACCCGAACAGGACCTGTGACGTTTAGGCATGCCGCATCGAGGACTCGCTCCATAGGAGGAAGTGCAGTGTCACTCATCTCTAGGTCTCCTATCTCCAATGACTATACCATGCTGTCCTTGCCTTCATTCTTACCTGCACCTTTCCTTTAATAAAAAAATTAAATGTATGCATACAGTATGTTATGTCTTACTGTCTGACTTCTTTTCCTCAGGTTGCCTATGTGAGTGAGATTCATCCACCTTGTTATCAAAGACTTTTAGTATTATGTTAAACACTGAGTAATAGAATCATCTATATCATCTTCCAGATCTAAAGCTTTTCATAAAGTTTCCTGAAATGTCTCCTTATTGTTTTCATATCTTTGGCCAATTTAAGGAAGGCCCTGTATTTTTCTGACAGTTTTATTTTTTTATCATGATGAGGTGTTGTTGAACTTGATGTTTTCTTCCCCTATTAAGATGATTTTGTAATATATCCTTTTTTCATTAGTGTTGATGACCTACATTGATAGATTTTTTTTTTTTTAAAGAAAGGCAGGATGAAGGCAGGCAGACAAGTAGGAAGAAACATTTTATTATATTTATTTAGCTGTTCACACTGGTTGTTTCCCCCCTGGACCCAGGACTTGAACCCAGGGGTATACGGCCTTGCTTCTTCAGAGAGGATTGACCTAACTGCTGCCCCACCAGGGCACACCTGCATTGGTAGATCCTATGGAAATTAAACTATCTTTGCATTTGGGAAATAACTGTACTCGATTATGGTGTTTTTTAAAAATACAGTGTTAAGATTTAGTTGTTTTATAGTGAGACTCATAGGTGAAATGATTTTCTTCCTTTTCACTTATCCTATCTACTTAGATAATCAAGAATATATTAGGGTATGACTTTGTAGCTCAGGTACCTGGGCTGAGATGGCTGGGATGAGGACCTGGGTTCTCAGTCTAGGGTTCAGGGTTAGGGATCAAATTAAATAGACACCCGTTATTTTTTAAGGAAACATTCAGGCAAGAATGAAGGCAAGTAGGCAGGCAAGCAGGAAGAGAGAGGAGGAAAACAGCACTTTATTTTTATTTAATTTTTCACATTGGTTGTTCTCCCAGGCCCCAGGTCTTGAACCTGCGACATTGAGGATTTACATGGGACTGCTACCATGGTATACTTGACGGCTAGGCCACCAGGTCATGTCCTTCTTTGTTTTTTCAAAGGAAAGGTGCGTAATGAAGGCTAGCAGAGGGAGGCTGGCAGGGAGAGAGGCGGAAGATCCATTTATTCTATTTAGTTGTTCCCCTGGCCCTGGGATGCAAACCTGGGTCCTTAGGATGTATGTGGACTGCATCAGCTGGAGGTGGTGGACTTACCTGCTAGGCCACCTGGGCAGGCCTAATTTAATGGCTGTAAGTCTTCAGATTTTATTTCTTCTTGTGATAAAATGTCCACTTACAACTTTTTATAATATTTTAAATTGTTTTAATTGTTTAATTTGCATTGTTTGTCCTTTTTCCATATTTGCTATTTCCCTTTTTTGCACTTTATATATAGTTAGAGTTCTTCTCTATCTTACTAATCATTTTTAGAATCAACTTTTAAAAATAATTCTGTGTTTGAAGTTATATTTGGTCACTACATCTTTGGAATCTGCCCTTTTTTATTTCTTTATCATATTAGTCTCTCCCCAAGTTCTTTTTTATTCCCAGTTTTGAGTCGCCTTTTATTTTGGGGGTCCTGGAGGCAAGGAACACCTTTCTAAATATAATTAGAGGTAAAGATACACAGATTTGTATATACAAATTTGACAACCCAAACAGTTTTAGGATGAAAATAATCATAATCATAATTGCAATGTTAAACATTACCATCTTTAAACATTTCTAAATCTCTTTTTTAATTGTTTTATTATTTCACATTTTTTCCCAAATTCTTGAGTTGAATATTTCTTTTTCAATCTTTTTTATTTTCTGAAAAATGTGTTTAAAGCTATAATTTTTATATAATTACTGCTTTTGAAAATTTCTACAAATTCTGGTATCTAATATTTCCATAGTCATTTTTTTAATTTATTTTTTTCTTTTAAAGGAAAGGTACAGGCAGGAATGAAGGCAAAAGTCCAGCAGGCAGGCAGGCAGGAAGAGAAAGGAAGAAGTCCTTTATTTTAGTTGTTCATCTTCGTTGTTTCCTCCGCTCAGTCTTTCAGATGTGTGTGGATTGCAACCAACCACAACTTCACCAGGGTGTGCTAAGTTTTCTAATTTATGTAATTTCTACACCATAAAATTTATCCTTTAAGATATACAAATTAGAATAGTTGTGCAAACATCTGCTATCTAATTTCAGAACTTTCTCATCAGCCCAGATGCCAGAAACCTTATATTCATCAGCAATCACACCATATTCCTTACCCTACTTACCAGCTCCTGACAACGATCATGTACTTTTTGTCTTTATGAATTGCCTATTACAGACATTTCCTATCAATGGAACCGTGCAATAATGTGACCTTATGTGTCTAACTTCTTATTCTGAGCATAATGATTTCTGATTTAACTTTTTGAGGAATTAACAGACTATTTTTCAAGGAGCTGTACCATTTCATATTTCCTCTGGCATTTTATGAGGGTTCCGATTACTCCACGTCTTCACCAACACGTGTTATTGTCTGCCCTTTTGATTATAGCCGCTAGCCATCCTGGGAGGTGTAAAGTAGTACCTTATGGTGGCTGGGACTTCGATGTTCCTAATAACTAATATTGTTGAGCATCTTTTCATGTGCTTATTTGTGCATCTTCTTTAGAGAAATATCTATTCATTCTTTGTTTAAAAAATTGGGTCATTTGTTTTTTTAATTTTATTTCACTTGCAAGAGTGAGATAATTTTTAGAAGTCCAATTTGATTATTTATGTTAATTTATTTAGATAAAAATTGCAAAGAATTTTTTCTTTGATTGCTTTTTTTTTAGTGTCATACCTAAGAAACTATTGTTCAATTCAAGGTCACAAACGTTTACATGTATGTTTTCTTCTATAAGTTTTATAGTTCTAGCTCTTTCATTCAGGTTTTGATCTACTGTGAGTTGAATTTTGTATAGGATATGAGAAAGGAGTCCAACGTCTTATTTTACATGTGGACATGTCATTTAATTTTAAGTACGAATTTTTCTTATGATTTCTTCATTAACCCTATGATTATTTAGTAGTATGTTATTTGGTTTCCAGATATGTACTTTCTTTTGTTATGATTTTCCTTTGTTATGATTTCTAATCTTACTGCATTATGGTCAGATAACGTAGTATGTCTGATAGTGATTATTTTCGTTGTTGTTGGAATTTTTGACACTCTAGGGCCAAACATGTAGGCAGTTTTTATGACTGTTCCATGTGTGCTTGAAAAGAATATGCTGCTGCTATTTCTTGAGTAGAATTCTCTACATATATACATGTTGAGTTTTTTAATTTTATTAAAATCTTATATGTGGATTTAAAAAATCTTTTTGATTGTGCCTTTCATTAAAAAAAAATTCTAATCACAATTGTTGATATGTCTGTTTCTCCCCACAATCTATCTCTATTGCATTATATATGAGGAATTACTATTTTTATTAGATGCAAGAGAGTTTATTCTAAAAGGAATGGAAAGCTATTGATGTTTTAATTAAGTCATGACTGATTTGTTTTGTATGTTTATGGGATGGATCACTATTGGCTTAAAGTATCTTTTTTTGTAATTATTTGCTTTTATTTATAATGATCTGAATACAGTGACTGATCTTTAAAAGATACTACTATGCAGTGAATAGATTGTTGGCAGGACTGTGGTAGGTCATTCTAGCCTCTGGAGTCTTGTTTTTTAGAGATCCAGTTCACATCATGTCAAGTGTATTTAAAAAGCATCCAGTATCTCTACTGAGATGGTGGCTACCCCAGGCCACACATGTGATAAGATGTCCAAACACAAATGAATGTTTGTGTAACTTGACTTTTGAATGAGCTCCTTATATCATACCAATGTCAGCTTCTTGGTTTTCATATTGTTCTGTATGTGAGATGGCGATCTGGGGGAGAGTACATATCTTTGCAACTCATACAAATTTATCATTATTCCAGAATCAAAAGTTCTGGCACACCCTTGTGGCTCAGGAGACTGGCGACTGGAGTGTAGACCATGTAAAAAACCCAAGGACACAGGTTCATTACCTGGGGCCAGAGGGAAAAACATAAATAAAAATAAATAGATAAAAGTGCTTCTCCTTTTCCTCCCTTTCTTAAGGAAAAAAAAAAAAATGAAGCTTCAATAAGTTTATATATAAAAGATATATATATATATAAAATACATTCATCATAGCACAATGTTCAGTGGAAAATAACTGATAATCTTCTAAAGTGTATATCTGGTAGAGTAGTAGATTAGTCAGCTGCCCTTGGCTGAGGGTGCAGGTTACATATCCCAAGGACCCAAGTTCAAGACCAGGATCAGGCTGAAAACCAAGATGAACAGCTAAGTAAAATAAATAAAGAGGTTTATCCCCCTCTTTCTTCCTGGCTATCTCTACTCGCCTTCATTCCTGCCTCACCTTTCCTTTAAAAAAAGTTTTTAAAAAGTGTTCAGCTTTGGAGAATGATGGTTACCTAAGTATAATAACCATCTAAAAAGATATTTTGTAGATACTTAAAATTCCATTTTAAATAATATTGAATCATAGGGAAATGAGCATGATAATGGTAAATATATGGTGGCTCAGGTGTTAAGTCTGTGACTCTGGTGTAGTTCACATAAAGTGCAAGGTCTAGAGTTAGTGAGCTGGGGCCGGGGAAACTATTAAAATGAACAATTAAATAAATGAATAGATACTTCTTCCTTTAAAAAAAAAAGAAACAGTTTGAGGGGAAAAGCTTTCACTTCTCACATTAAATTTAATTTTTAGCTAATCATAAAATTACAGTTGACAATGTTACTGTCTATATTAATTTAAGTTAACAATTACTTGGGTGTACCCTGGTGGAGTAGCGGTTAGATCTGTTGTTTAGTGCAGTCCACATACATCCCAAGGACCTAGGTACAAGTAAATAAAAATGTTCCTTCTGCCTGTCTGCTAGTTACATTTTATGCTTTCGTTTTTGAAGCCATTGTTTTTTTTTTAATTTTAAAATATTTTTAAAGAAAAGTTGCAGGGAGGAATGAAGGCAAGTAGAGATAGACAGGCAAGAAGAGGGAGGAAGAAGAAGCTCTTTATTTATTATATTTATTTGTTTATCTTGGCTGTTTGCCCTTGGCCCAAGGTCACAAACCCAGGTCCTTGGGATATATGTGAACCGCATTGGGTGAACCTAACTGTTAAGCTATGAGGGTGCACCCACTCTGTCTTCTTTAAGTCTAAAGCATGTTGTGTGTCCTTGACAAGCTTGTCTGCTCAGAGCCCTGTGCCTGGAGCACCAGTGACATGGTAAATGTTTCCCCAGGAAGGACAGGATGCAGAGGATGTGAGCTGCCTGGAGGGGAAGATGGGGGAAAGGGGAGCTTCAGGAGAATGCCCGTGTTCCATTTTGGTGGTTGGGGAGGGGATGCCATCTACTGAGATAGAGGAGAGCTGGGCAAACTGGTCTGGAGTTGGAAATGAAGACATCTGTTTGGACGTGTTTGACTGGAGATGGAAGGCAGCCACACTCTTTCTTCAGCTCCTTTGCGCCCTCCTCCTCCGTCCCATCCACTGGCAAACCCATCTGCCTATGTTCCTCTGCTGAGCAGCCTGTGGGAGCTCACCATGGCAGAGCTGTGGCCTCAGTGAGCCCATACCCAAGTCTTGCTAGTGCTTGTCCCCTTTTCCATAGTAGCTGTCTGAAATCATCCTGTCCTGCAGGCCTTCCTCCTGTCACCTGTACACTCTGAAAAGCCCCTGACACCGGCTTCACAGAGAGCAGTGAGGCCCTGGGCAGGAGCTTCCACATCTGTGAATTTGGCTGAGCGATGCTGAGCCCTGTGTCCTCCTAGGCAGCCGCTTCACGCCCAGGCTCTGGCTTCATGTCGCTACCTTCCCAGCCTTTACCTTCTCCAGTGTTTAGTCACCCTGTTGCCATCCTTCCCTTAAAACAGCTCCTGTTATAGTTGTGAGTAGCTTTGTCGCTAAATACCATGCATGTGTTTCGGCTTTAGCCTACTTGGTCTCCATGTGACCTTTGACATGGTTAAGCACTTGGAATTTCTCCCTTGACTTCCTGCACCTTTCTCTGCCCCTTTGCCCCACCTGCTGCTCCTTGAACTCCTCTTTATCCACTGGTCCCTTAACTGTCAGCATCGTCATTCCCTCACTTCATTTCTACCCGGCCATGTCCATTTGATTCCTGGCTGCCGCTGAAAGCCCCTCAGTGGTGTTCATGCTCTTTACCGTGGCCTCCAAAACCCTAAATGCTCTGTCTCTTGGGCCCTCTCCAGTCCCCTCCTCATTTCCTAGTTGGTCACGGCTTTCCTGCCTCGGCATTTGCAGTTGCTATTTGAACAGGAATGGTGACCTTCCATCTCTTCCCTAACCCTCTCTAAAGCAGCCTTCCTCTTGGTTCTTTATCATGACCCCTGGTTTCATTCCTTCATGACACTCACCACAGTATTTGGTTTTACTGTGTTCCTGTTTGTTTGTTGGTAGTCTGTTCCATGCAAGATGTGAGGTCCTTGAGGACAGGCTGACCTCAGCTCATTGCTTATGGAGACGTGCCTGCCATAAGAGACACTCAGTAAATCATTTTGGGAAAGAATGAAGACTCTCAAGCCACATCTCTCTCCTGAGCTTCAAAGCTCAGTCTCAAACAGTCAGCTACTGGAAATCTCTGCTTCAGCTCCCACAGACCCATTAAAGGAGCATGGCAGAAACAGGATTTCTCTTCTCTCTGTGGTCCCTAACTTAACTAGGCCAGAGACTTGGGGGCCTCACTGACCTTGCACTCCAGTCAGCCAAGCCCACCAAACCCTGTTGGTTCCAGCCTCTCTGCTGACGTCCTCCTTTCCATCCTTGTGACCCTCGCCACCTCTGGGTCACTGCAGCAGTCTGCAGGCTGGCCCTGCAGCCTCAGTGTCACCCCTCCCTCCAGGCTACACTTCAGACTTGAGCCTGTGCCTCTGCTTAAACGTTTAGTTGGTTCAGGTTTGCGATTTCAGAGTCCAAAGTAGGCTCCTTAGCTCAGCATAAAAGGCCATTCAGTCTTTGGCCCACCTTGTCTCTCCAGCCCTGGGGTGTCGGGGCCGAAAGTGTACACATGCACACACGAAAGCTCTTCTGCACTGAGCACTGCCATCGTCCCCCATCCCTGCCATCTGTCCTTCCACTTGCTGATCTCCTTGCTGTAGCATCCTTCCCCTCCTTTGGTTAGATAGGCACTTAGAGTTGCTTTCTACCTAGAAAGGGCTCAGTAAATGTTATGTGTGATCCAGACACCCACTGTCTACAAATACGTGACCCTCTCCTCAAGTTATCAAGTTAATCCCAAAGAGCAAATTCTTATATTGAATCTTTACATAGTAAATGCTAATTTACTCACATGTCAGTTACCTAAAGGGATATTTATATTTATTTATTTAAAGAAAGGGAGAGAAGGAACAAGCACGTTTTTTGTTTGTTTGTTTTTCACCCTGGCTGCAGCTCGTGAACCCAGATCCTTGGACTTTATGTGGTCTGCAACTAGTGTCTCAGCTGCCTGAGTCCCCAGGGTATACCCCTAAAAGGGAGATTTTGAACTCAAGATTGATTTTTCCCACTTAGCATGCTTTCATGTAAATATTAACTTGACTAGGAGGGCAAATTGTATTGTGACTGGAGGCAGAGGCCTGGCCTCCCTGGGCTGACCAGGCCCAAGCCCAGCATCTCCCTTCATTGGCTGCATGGGGCCATGTCCTCTTCAGGCTTCAGAACATGAAATGTGGATGTGTGGGAGCCTGCCATTCGTGACCTCTGCTTTGTCCCCTGAAAATGAAGCCTTTTTTCCCATCTTCCAGCCTCCTGGACCTTCTGAGAAACAGCTGTGCTGATGTTTAGCTAAAGCAAGAAATGCGGCTGTCCTCTCTCTGCGTCTGGCACCAATCAGACCTGCAAGAGGCAGTTGGTTGGAGGTGGTGTGGCTGGGGCCTGGGATGAAGGCCAGTCAGCACTGTCAGAGGAAAGCATGGGGGTGCACAGGTACCCGTGGTACCCAGCAGCTCTGCCCCAGTGTGCAGCTCATGGGGCTGGGGGGCAGGAAGGGTTCACAGGTCTTAGGTTCTGGGATGCAGGCAGGGCCCCTTGTCTGTCATGGTGTGGCCCTCCAACCTGGGATGTGCTGTGCAGCGTGACTTGTGTGAGTTGAGACAAAGCCTCCCTCTGACTATGGCCAAGGAAAGAGTGCCAGTTGCATTTGTACGTGAACTGGCAGTTGCCAGTTGTTACTCATAGAAAACAGCACTTCACAGGAAAAAGTGATTTAACACATAAAATACTCAGAACTATCTCAGGTTCCCTGAATGTGCGGATATTGCTTGCTGCCACCGTGATGGGTGCCATGAGGTGTGGGGTGAGTCATCAACTGTGGTGTGTGGCTATGGCCCTGTCTGCTGAATCTCTCTTCACGCCTCCAGACTATACACTTTCCATCCCTGTCATTCTGCCATCGTCTTGTCTGTGACCCCCACCCCCTCAGTCTCAGTCAGGCATCCTGGGCAGCTTCCCAGAGTGCAGATCTGATGTATGCCATCCCGGCCTGGCCCTTTCCTAGTTCCTCCCGTCTTGCAGTGTCCAGACTCTTCCCCTTTCTCACCACCTGTCCTGTGCCACCCCACCTGCCCCAGCTGTGCCACCATCGGGCAAGCTGTTCTCTGGTTCAGGCATGATAATCGTAGACTGTGCCTCACAGTTGCTGTGACTTGAAGATATCACACCGTGGTGTACATGACACAGCTCTGGCTGTCACAGGTGCCCTTGCTGGGCCCTGTGCTATCCCATCCTTATGTTCCTGGGGACTCAACTGTCTTTCCTTCTAAGCTGTTCCCCTTCAAGATGGGGGCATGCTTTCTCATCTTTGGGTTTGCACCACTGAGCCCAGCCAGCCACATGGTCAGTGATCAGTATTTTGTCAGCTGAGTAAATGAACACTGTTATCCTGATGATATTTTTTATCTTCATTCTAATATTTATCAAATCAGACTTTCCCCCTTTTTCAGAAAAAGTTTCCTGGTTTCAGATTCTCACTATTAAAATTCTAGCAGTTTCCAAAGAATCCAAGCAATAAAAGGTTAAGTTAACCTAAGAGACCTAATATCCTAAAAACGTAAGTAAGATTCATTTTGAAAGGTAACTGTGTAAGGCGCACCCTGCTTAGGGCAATCACCTCCAAATAATGCAGGCCACATACCCCTGGGTTCAAGTCCCAGGTCTGGGGGAAACAACTGGATGGAAATGAAGTAGATGCTTCTTCCTGCCTGCCTCTGTACACCTGCATTCCTGTCTGCACCTTTCTTTAAAAGGAAGAAAGAAAGTGCTTCAAAAAAAGTAACTTTTGAAAAATTTTTAAGAGGAAGGCAGGCAGGCAGCAGGCAGGAAGAAAGGAGAAGTGTTTTATTCATTTAGTTCCACTTCCTGGCCAGGAACTCAGGTCCTCGGGCTGCATGTGGAACTGTGCCCGGAGTGCACGCTGAAAGGTAACTTTTTTTTAAAGTTATGTGTTATTGTAGTAATTATTCTACACATTAAAATAATTTCCTATGTATAGGTTCTCCATTTCTTAGATATATTTCAACACACCCTGTTCTTCACCAAATCACCAAGGGTTCTTCCCCAGAAAGGTAACTTTTTAATACATAATTCCACCTAAGTCACTGACCCCAGACTTTCAAGAAACATATCTCCCTCTTCTCCCCGTCACAGGGCGGCCCAGTGTATACAAGTTGGAGAAGGGGCCGGGTGAAAGGGCAAAGATTTCTCAATTCAACGAGGTAGCTGCCTAGCTAGTGGGCTGGAGTTAGAGAATGAATTTCTGTCCCTGTGACTCCCATCCTGGGTCCCCAGTTCCTGCTTGTCTGGGTCTAGTCTTCTCTGCCCTTCATTTGCTCTCACCCAAGCTCCAGCCCCTGCGCGCCCCCTGGTGGACAGTCTGTGCAAAGGCGTTCCGTTGGGCCCCAGCAAATGGTGGGCGCTCCCTCTGCTACTTGTCTTGTCCCGTGTGGCTAATCACTGTGCAAATCCACCAATTGACAGACCACGGGGACTTGATTCTGGGCTTAAATATTTTTATCCTGGTGTGACCTGGTTGAGTAGTGGTTAGGTCAGTCGCCTCCAAAGGCGTCCAGGCCACATACCCCTGGAATTGAGTCCTGGGTCCAAGGGGGAAACAACCAGTTTGAACAACTAAATAAAAATAGAATAAAATGGTTAAAAAAATTGTTTTCGATTCTGTACCTTTCCTTTAAAAACTATATATATGTTAATTTTTTTAAGTTAAACTTACGTGATAACAATTTCTAGGAAGTTTTTAGTGAAAGAAATGAAATTCTTTTTCAGTAAGGTCAAAACCGTGAAGACCTCTCAAATACTGCACTGATATTTAAGAGAAAAATGGCATAAAATCAGTTAACATAATCTGTCTTAAAACTCATCAAATGCATTTTTTGGTGTTTGTGTGTTTTAGGAAGGAAGGAAGGAGGCAGAGATGAAGTCATGAAGGCAGACAGTAAAGAAGAGACCATATTTAATTTACTTAGTTGTTCGTTTTGGTTGTTACCTGCAGGCCCAGGTCTTGCACCGGGTCCTCGGGCTTTACCTGGACTATGCCGTATACACAGACTTAATGCCCGAGCCGCCGGGGTGCACTCGAATGCTGTTTCTAAAAGCTACTTTTATTTTTTATTTATACATTTCTCTGGAGGCGCCATT
Organism: Solenodon paradoxus; assembly: GCA_004363575.1. NCBI lineage: Eukaryota > Metazoa > Chordata > Mammalia > Eulipotyphla > Solenodontidae > Solenodon > Solenodon paradoxus. The sequence goes on from RJWH01005933.1 coordinate 61,672, forward strand.
GCATTATAATATTTTATAGATTTCAGGTGAACATCCTTGTAAATCAACACCTGTAGTTCTACATTTAGTTCACCACTTACAAGCCAGTTCTGTCCTTCATCATATAATTGACACCGTTTACCCAGTTTGCCCACTTCTCTTGGCCCTTCCCTGCTGGTAGTCATCGATTTGGTCTTTTGTCTGAGTCTGTTTTATTTTATTTATTATTAGTTTGCTTGGTTTCTCTATATAACGCATTCAAGTGAAATCATGCAGTGTTTGTCTGTCTGGCTTATCTCACTAGGCATAATTCTCTCTAGGGCCTTCCATATTGTTGCAAATGGCAGGATTTCATTTATCTTCCTAGCTGAGTAGTATTCAATTATGTATCTATACCACATCTTTATCGCTCATCTGTCATTGGGTACTTAGGTTGCTTCCAGCTCTTGGCTCTTATAAATAATGCTATTTAAATAGCTCAACAAATTTCATTATTATTGCCTATGTTTTAGAGACGAGGCAGTTGAGCCAGAATGTGATTTCAAAGACCAAACTCTTTATCAAATGAGCTTCTTTATCAGAGTTGTTCCACAGAATTTGAAGAGAAATATAGCCATTCAGATTCTTTAGGAAGGACATCTATCTCAAGAGTGATGGTAGATGAAAACTATGTCTTTCCAAAGATACGTTTCCTTCCTAACCACTGGAGCCTGCTCTCCTCTCCGCATCATCTGCTGCTGTTCTCCTCACTCTGCTTACGCTACTGCCAGCACATAGACTTCCTGATTGCTCCTCTAAAAGTGACTTTCATTGATGAAGTGGAGCTCCTTTGGGGGCCGGGGCCGCACTTCAGTCTTCCTCTGTAGTGCGAGCCTCCAGTGCTTCGTGTAGTGGTTGATTTCTGCAAGTGCAGCCAACATGCACTTAGAAGCCCTGCCTTCTGCAAGGAAGCAGACTTCTCAAGTGATTGTTGTTCCACACCCCTGGAGGGGTGGTGAGCACTGTTCTTCTGAGAATAGCAACAATATTTAGGGCTAACATGAACATTTCCACATGGTAGGCACTCTTCTAAGTACTTTATACACGTAACATCATCTAATGCTCATGGTAGTGTCTGGAGGTAGAAATCATTATCATCCCTCTTTGACAGAGGAGGAAACTCAGGCTTATAGAGTAAAGAAGTTGACCAAGAGAACTCAGCTGATGAGTGATGGAAGCAGGATTTGAACCCAGGCAAAAGGATAGGCAGTGTATCCTCAGAGCTAGTGTACTTAACCTCAGAAGGCCAAGGCTAGGAGATCATTCCAGCATAGGACAGAGGAGGACTGGGCAGAGGCTGCTGGGAAGCTCTTAGGGAAGGCTCCTCCGCCCACACAGCCCAGGTCCTGGAACCCAGCAGGGGAGGTGGCTAGAAGCGGGCAGGCCCAGTCCTGGGGCCCAGTTGCTGGTCCTCAGTGTGCCTTGGGTGCTGCTGTGTTCTCTCACTGTTCTGGACACCCAGAAAATGCCAGCCACATTGTAGATGACACCCCTATAGTGAGGACATTACACTTTTACATGAAAAGATACAAGCGAGCGCACCCCAGTAGCCTAGCAGGTTAAACGCGGCACAGTCCACATATATCCCCAGGTCCCCAGTTTAGGACCCAGGGCTAGAGGGGAAACAACCAGTGATGAACAACAATAAAATAAATAAAGCGCTTCTATCTCCTCTCTCTTCCTGCCTGCCTACTTGCCTTCATTCCTCCCTGTACCTTTCCTTTAAAAAAGAAAAGATAAAAGTGGACAATTGAAGGAGGAAAAAGCCCATGAATGTTTTCTAAAATATATCAGTTTGCATTTTTTGAGAAAATCCACAGTGGCATTCAAACTGTTCCCAAGTCTGCACTGGCTCCCAAAAAGGAGCCCCAGCGGGTGTAGGGAGGGATTGGAGAAAGGGGGTCAGAAGGTACCAAGTTCCCATCGTAAGATAAATAAGTCCTGGGGATGCCTGACTATAGCTAATGCATCCGGGGTCTATTTGAAAGTTGAAAGTTCATCACAAGGAAAACACTTTTCTTTTTGGCCTCTGTGTGATGGCGTAAGGTAACTTACTGCAGTAGTCATTTCACGGTATCCGCCAGTCAGGTCTTTATGCTGCGCACCTTACACTTACACAGCGCTGAATATCAGTTATACCTCAGGGAAAAGTGGCCCCAGCCTGCTGCCTTCTCTCCTCGTCCTGTCGTATATGTTCCCGTCTTACATATTGTATGAATCCGCTTGTTTCTGGTGTCCCTCACTCTCAGTGAATTCTCAGACCCTGCAGGGGACCCCAAGAAGGTCCAGACAGCACAGTGGACAGAATTTGCCTCTCCCTGCCCTGGGCCCTCTTTGCTGCTGGCCGCCTGGCCTGAGAGAGCTGTGCCCAGCGCCTGCCCTCCACCTGTCAGTAGGCTTGGAGGAGGGACAGGATCTCTCATTTCCAAGCCAAACCACTTTGAGCCACAATTACCCAGTTTCAATTCCAGTCCCTCCTGGTCATGCGTCATGTGTCTCCCACATCCCTCCATGGACCACAGACTGCGTGGCTGGTGGGGATGCAGTGGCTAGTGGGGCCCATCATTTTGTCATTTTGTACTGTCCTTTGGGACCTAGGTTTACTCTCCCAATGTATTAAAAGTAAATGTGGGTGCACCCTTGTGTCTCAGCGACTAAGATACAGGTCACATAAAGCCTAAGGACCCGGGTTTGAGACGTGGGGCTGGGAGTATAACAATACAATGAATAAATGTTTCATGCCCTAGTGGAGTAACAGTTCAGCTGCCTTCAGCAGATGCAGCCCACATGTATTCCAAGAACCTGGGCTCAACATCCCAAGGCCAGGGGATCAACCAAGAAGAACAAATTGAATAAATAAATGCTGCTTCTTCCTCTCCCTGCCTGCCTGCTCACCTTCATTCCTGCTACACCTTTCCTTAAAAACAGGACGGCATGCCCTGGTGGGGTAGCGGTTGGTCAGTTACCTCTGAGGGACACATGCCACATACCCCTGGGTTCAAGTACCAGGTCTGGGGGGGAACAACCGGTGAGAAGAACTAAAATGGAAAGAAAATTAAAATGCTCCTTCCTCCTCTCCCTGCCTGCTGCCTGCTCACCTTCATTCCT